>CALSCR010001609.1:0-10856 GCA_943704495.1 Pigoraptor chileana
GGGGCACACAATGGAGCAAGAACAATTAATATTATTGCAGAGAATATTTTACAAAATTCAGAAGACGGCATGATGCAATCGACACAACTGAATTATTACTGATGCCCCACCTGGTATGCCTCGCTCGTGTTGAGGAGCAGAATGTCTGCGGGGACGATTTCGTCGTTGGACAGGCGCACAATGTCGCCCACAACGATGTCCTGCCATGCCTTTGGCACAAAGCTCGACGTCGCGCGGTCCCAAACTGTGCTTAGTCGATTGTTCACTTCGCGGTCAGAAATGCGGCGACGACGGTCCTCGTACGCATCCTTGATGGCGGTTACCGCAAGCACGAACAAAAGCGGAAGCATGGCAACTTCCTTTCCGAATGCGTTGATTTGCGGGATCCAGTTGAGAATTACAATGGAGAGAAAATAAATGTTCGCAAAGCGGTGAAACTGTTCAAAGAGATTCTTGGGCAAAAAGTTCCACCACGTGTACTTTGTCGTGCGAATATAATTGTCGGCGTACTCGAACACCGCGTTTCGCTCGGCGTCGTTGCCGTAAATGACGCGCGTAATCTCAAGCTCCGCCGGTCGCGCCGGGGCATCCGCATCAACATTTTCCCTGCCATGCGGGACGCCCGTGTCGTTCACGGCGGATGCAACATTTTCGTCGGACTCCTCTGGGATGGAGGGCGACCTGCCGATGGGAGCCTCGGCGGAGGTCAGCGCCTCTATGCTTCCCTCTTTGTTGCTGAAACTCATCTTGGTCGATGTCGGCGACAAGCAATCGTTAACTGCGATTGCTGACTGTATGCGTAATCGTGTGCGTGAGCGTTCGCCACAATACAATAATAAGTAATTATGGGGTTTCGCGCATGTGTTAATGCGCCCCAGTTAATGTATGCGGGCTGACTTTTGCAAAGCCCAAGCCATCATCCGCAGAAAAAAATAGTTGAACCAAAACTAAAATGGTAAAGTGTTTTGTTTTGTTAGGAAGACGATTGCGACACTCATTTGGCCATCTGGCTGCCTTGCGGATTTCCGAAGTGGTTGCGGCTGCTCCCGACTGACTTTGCTGTGTGTGTTGTGTGTGGCGTGTGTGTGTATGTGTTGTGCGTGTGTGTGTGTATGTGGTGTGTGTGTGTGTGTGTGTGTGTGTGCATACTGCTTCCTGTCCGTCGGTTGGGCATGTGTGGAACGCACACACACATTACCGCACACACACACCGCATAATAAAAAGAGAAAACTTCTCTGAGTTTTTGCGAACTCAGCCGTGCACTCTATTTGAATCCTTTGGACAAAATGCCCAACAATTAGGTCAATTACTCACATTCGGTTGTCGGGTTTAGTCCGCGCATGTGTTCTTCTATTTTTGGCGTTAGTTTGTCCAATGACCACATTTGGAATTATTTCCTAAAATGGAAGTAAAATAATGTGTTTCCTAAAATGGAAATGTTGCGCTTATCAACTGGCAAGTGGAGCATAGCGAGAATTCGGCACGTTGTGGTATGTACCGTCGCCAACGGCAATCTTATCAGTAGGCGTTTTTGGGCGCGAAAGTGACCTTTTTGCTTCGAAAATTGTTATAACAAGGCACGTTTAATCCATAGTTGTGTTCTCAAGATCGACTTTCATGTGGCATATTCCATTTGCACGTCACCATATGATTGTGCAATAGTGCGCCGAGTGTTCACAAGGGTGACGTTTGACTCGATTCGCCCGCCAGGGTGGACTAACCTCGTTGATCCGGGTGGCAAGTTAGGCACAGCACAC
The DNA here is from genome assembly GCA_943704495.1 of Pigoraptor chileana. NCBI lineage: Eukaryota > Filasterea > Ministeriida > Capsasporidae > Pigoraptor > Pigoraptor chileana. The sequence goes on from CALSCR010001609.1 coordinate 1,759, forward strand.
ATTGCTTCACAGCTCACAATCGCAGCGTTCGTCCTTCGTGTGCGCAAGTGGGAGGATGTCTGAGAAGTCCGTCCCAGAGGCCCAGCTGCGCCTCGAATGGGTGTATCCGCCATTACTGCATGTCATCCCCCAGTTTTAGCTTATACCCTGCCACCACAAGCATCCACAAGCATAACACACGCATATACACACGCATACATAAACATATACCCCATACACATCTCAGTTCATAAGCTCTTGTTATTCCTTGACTTTATTGTGTTGTTTTCTGTGCCTCGCCATAGATATGGGTATCGGGGCAACCAGTGTCGTGGTAATCTCTATTACACAGCAACAAAGGATGTGGTCTACTTTGTTGCCGGCGTCGGCGTTGTTTACAGCCCGAAGAACTTACGGCAGCGATTCTTTTTCGGGCACGACGACGACATTGTCAGGTGTGAATGTGTACTGTACTATCCACTTCCTTAGCTTGCACATTAATAACGGCGAATCTTTGTGCGATTTCGGTGCATCTTTTTGCCTGACATGATGCGATGCGCGCTCGTGTCCGTATTATTTTGTCGTTGTTACTACTGCAGCCTTGCATTGCACCCAGCAAAGCGTATCGTGGCCACGGGTCAAGTTGGTGTTCAGCCGTACATATGTGTGTGGGACACGGAGACGATGGAGACAGTGTCGATACTGAAGGGGGCGCATCAGCGAGGTGTTGCCTGTCTCGTCTTCTCTGGTGACGGAAAGGTCAGCATGCGCTTGCAACACATAACAGGCACACACACACACACACATGCATTACGCGTGCACACACACACATACATTTACGCGCACTCACACTTATATCAATATTTTGCGCACACACGATCGATTCATTGTGCCCTCTTGCGGCTGCAGTTGTTGGCGTCAGTTGGCCAGGAAAACGACCACATGATTGCCGTATGGGACTGGAAGAAGGGAACAGCAATCGCCACAACAAAAGGGCACGGCGACACGGTGGGTGCGCTTTTGTTACTCCCAGAAGCGCTATTGCTTGTCATAATGTGCATTATTACCTATTACATGTGCTGTTCAACTGTTTTAACAATGCGTTCTCTGTCAGAATTGTGTTTGGTGCCATGAACTCAAACCAGTTGTGCATATACGTGTGTGTGTGTGTGTGTGTGTTTTACGTGTGTCCGCGTGCCCATGTCCACATCAGATATTTGACATTCAGTTTAATCCGACGGATAAGTCTTCGGTTGTCAGCTGCGGTGTGAAGCACATCAAGTTTTGGACTCTTACCGGCAACACTCTGACGGGGAAGAAGGGTGTTTTTGGAAAATTGGGTGCGTGTGTCGCGTATCTCCGGCGCCCGCCTGCATATCTTTAATTTGTCACAATGTATTTGTGTGTGTACGTGCATGAAGGGATGAAGTCGGGGCTCCTGCGACGCTTAGGCTGGTCTGTGTCTGCTCCCACGTTTTGCTGATATTTCAAAGTGGTTTCTTTCCAACACACACTGTCGCGTCATCTTTGTCACAGGCGAGATCCAATCTATTATGTGTGCGGCATTTGCTGCAGATGGGTCTGTTTACACTGGTACATTTAGCGGAAGCATTTACAAGTGGAAGGCACAGAACATTGTCTCGGTCACCGCTAAAGCCCACACGGTGCGTGCGTGTGCGTGTTCGTGTGAAATGGTCTCTGTTTTGAAAAGGGAAGGGGGTGATATCTCTCGCGTTGTGGAGTCCATGGGCACTGCGCCTAAGACATTGACTTCCATCTTTTACATTTTTCAAATCAATTATCGCGGCAGTGACTTCGCGGTTGCTATCAATAATCTGAACTGTTTGAAATACATATTTGCTCTTTTTGTGTGCATGTGTGTTTATGCTACCTTGTGTTGCAGGGACCCATTTTTTGCATTATCGCCGTGGAGGAAGGCTTTGCAACCGGCGGTAAAGATGCGCTTGTGCGTCTGTGGGACACGGACTTCAAGCCGCTGTCGAAGGTCGAAATTGCCGCCATCGAGCCTGGTGGGTCGCGCCATTCAGAGGCACGCGCGCACGTATGAAGTGCACACACAATGCATCACACAACTATTGTGGTAAATTCATGTCTGTCGTCTGATACTAAATGATGTGCGTGTATTTGCGTGTGTGCTACTGGTATTCGTCAGGCGCGCAAATACGGAGTGTGTGCTGGGACAAGGAAAACGTTCTCGTTGGCACTAAAAACAGCGAAGTGTTTGAGATTAATGTCCGCGACAAGACGCACAAAGTAATCGTGCAGGTGGGGTGCGCCACTGCGCGCTCTATGTGTTAGGGTTAGGGCTGAGTTAGGGTTATGCAACCAGTGCTGTGCACCACTCAACCACTCGCTTGTGCGTATGCTGTTTTTTTTTTTCCTTTCATTCTTCTGTTGTTTTTCCCACTTGAAATGGCTTGCAATCAGTCGACAGTGACTCTATCACAAACCAAACTAACGCAACGCAACTACTCACGTGATTGCCATTGGTGTCACGTGTGCAGGGTCATGCGGAGGGCGAGCTGTGGGGACTAGCGCAGAACCCAAAGCAGCCACTGTTTGTCACGTGCAGCGACGACAGAACAGTGCGTCTGTGGAATTGGAAAGAAAAGACTCTCGTCGCAAAGGTCGGCTATGCATGCACGCCCACTCGCCTGTTTCTCCCGCGTCTTTATCTTTAACTCTTTGTCTCGTCTCAATGGGCACAGCGCCCGACGCGCAATTGAACCCTGGATCTCTCCGCTGTCTCTGAATACTGTTAAGTCCATTTTCCACAGCGCCTGAGCACTGACCTGAATCCCGCATATGTCTATGTGTGGTTTTTGTAGGCTACAATCGATTCGGACGCCCGGTCGTGTGCAGTTGCCCCGGATGGCTCGCATGTGGCCGTGGGATTGCGTGACGGCTCTTTCGTCGTTCTCAAGGGCAAAGATCTCTCCGAGGTATGTCGCATGCGTGTCACGTGCCATCACTGTCGGCAATTTGTGTGTTTTTCTTGGGCATTTTGAGAATTGAAGTTCTCTCTCTCTCTCTCTCCCTTGTGGAGTCCATCGGCACCACAGAGCCTAAGACACTGACGTGAATCCTACATCTCTCTCACTCTCTCCTTGTGGAGTCCATCGGCACTCCATTTCACACCCTAAGACACTGACTTGAATCCTACATCTCACTCTCTCAATCATGGGTCATCATGAGTCCATGGGCACAGCGCCTCCATGGGCACAGCTTCTAAGACACTGACGTGAATCCTACATCTCTCTCTCTCTGTCTCTCTTGTGGAGTCCATGGGCACAGCGCCTATGACACTGACGTGAATCACATCTCTCTTCCAATCAATCCTCAATCGGTCGACAGACAATTGTGCGCGTAAAGGACCGCAAGGAAGTGCTGCACGAAATGAAGTACTCGCCCGATGGCGCATTCCTCGCGGTCGGATCAAACGACAACTTTGTCGATATTTACGATGTTGGAAACAAGTGAGCCTCTTTCGTTCTTTCCATTCCGATGATTGTGCACTCCCTTTGTTGTTGTGGCGTGCAGTGTGTTACGTGTGTTACGCCCTCCCTTTGAAGTTCTTATGTCGATGTTGCGCTTATTTGCAATTATTTTGTTTTGATGCTGGCGGCGTTAATGATGGTGCAATTTTTTGTTTGCATGGTGTGCATCGTACACATGCTCAATCCTCCGCATGTGAACACACCACAAACACACCGAACAAACACGCGCGCATTGACACATGCATGCGCGCAACAACATCCGACATCCCAGGTACAAGAAGGTGGGAACGTGCTCTGGCAATTCGTCCTTCATCGTGCACGTCGACTGGTCGGACGACGGACGCTATATCCAGACAAACTCTGGTGACTATCAGGTGCTCATTTTCAGAGTCCCCGCGGGAAAGCGCGTGACGGCACGTGATGAGGTTGCGGGCATTCGCTGGCACACGTGGACATGTGTTCTTGGCGAACCAGTCACCGGAATATGGCCAAAGTACGCCCAGAAGAACGACGTCAACGGACTCGAGGCGTGCGAGGGAGTTGTTGTCACGGGAGACGACTTTGGAACGGTCAAGGTGCGTTGTGTGGGCATGAGTGCATGTGGGCGGGACGTGTGAGAGTGCGTGCAAGTGTGTCTCGTGTTTTTCCTTGTCTCCTTTTTTTGTTTTGTAGGTTCGATGGGCAGATTTTCCTGTGATCAGTTCGCAGGCAGTTGTATCGCTCTCGCTGTCGGTGCATGTGTTCCTCATCTATTTCCGCATTTGCGGCTTCCATTTCACCATAATTCTCTTCGCCCCTCGCTTGCACACACACACACACTCACACTCACACACTATGTACAAACTTTGCAATGAGCAGCTATTCCGCTATCCATGCAGCAAGCCCGGTGCGCACGCCCGCGTGTACCCCGGCCACTCTGAGCACGTGACCAACGTGCGCTTTTCACACGATCACACGCGCGTAATGACAACTGGCGGCGGCGATCAAGCCATCTTCCAGTGGCAGTTTTTTCCAAAGGGCGCAGATGCCGATGCCTCGCTTGCGGGAAATAACGAAGAGGATTCGACCGCGCCATCGCAGAGCGCACCGTCCGCCGCTGCAGTGACATCGGTTGAATCAAATGACGAAGCCAGCGACTCTGACCTTTCTGATGCACGCTCGCTCGACAGCGATGTTGAGAATGAGCGCCAGAGGGACTACGACAGGCCCGTGTACAAGGAGGATATCAAGGCACGGCGCACTCTGAAGACGGCGGCGGCGGCGGCGAGTGCGTTTGCCCCGGCCGCGGGCGGTGGTGGTGTGGGTGGTACACAGGCTGCCGCAGCACCCGCAGCACACGGGTTCGATTCCGCACAGGAACATTCGTCGCCGTCGGCGGGTACGCGACATCCGGCGCCGACCGATTGTCTGCGGCTCGAGTGGGTACACGGTTACCGTGGTTACGATTGCCGTGACAACGTGCACGTGACCGCATCCGGGACGATTGCCTTCCACGCGGCGGCGGTTGGCGTCGTGCTTGACACAAAAGCGTGGACGCAAAAGCACTATACGCAGCACACGGACGACATTCTCTGCATGGCAATGCATCCAAAGGGGACGTTGGTGTGCACGGGGCAGATTGGGCGGGATCCCGTGGCGCACGTGTGGGACGCAGACACCCTGGAGACTGTCTCTGTGTTGAAAGGAGGCCACACACGCGGTATTTGCGCGGCGGACTTTTCCGCCGACGGATCAAAAGTGGTGACGGTTGGCATTGACGATGCGCACATGCTTGTTGTTTGGGATTGGAAAAAGGGCGCGCAGCTGGCGTCGGCGCGTGGTCACGGCGACAAAATATTCGTGGCGAGATGGAATCCACACGCCGAAAACCAGATTGTTACGTGCGGAGTGCGCCACATTAAGTTCTGGACGGTCGTTGGCGGCGGACTGACGTCGAAGCGGGGTACATTTGGGGACATTGCAGGCCTCGACACCATACTGAGCTGCGCGTTTGGCAGCAACGGCGAGTTGTTTACCGGCACTCAGGGCGGGAAGATCATACAATGGCAGGGGAATGTCGTCTCTGCGGCGTATGAGGCGCACAAGGGCCCCGTATTTGCCCTGTGTGCAACGGCGGACGGATTTGTCAGTGGCGGGAAAGACGGCGCCGTCACGCTGTGGGACCGCAAGTTTACCCCACAGCACCAGTTTAGGCTTGCTGGGAGCGGGAGTGGGAGTGGAAGTGGGAGTGAAGGTGGTGAAGGCGGGGCGCCGTGCGTGCGCGCCGTGTGTTCGCTCGGGAAGGGCCGTCTTGTTGTCGGCACAAAGGGCGGCGAAATTATGGAGGTGGACAAGAACGGAGAGGCCAAGACGCTCGTCAATGTGGGTATATTGCACTCTGTGACTATCTGGTTTTCGATTCATGAATGCTATTTTCACTATGATTAATGTGTTTTGTGAGAGTGTGTGTGTGCATGTGTAGAAGATGTGTGCGAGATACTCGCGTAAAGTGGTCGATTGCCTTCCGACACACGGAACTCATGACGACGAAACAAAGTGATTAGCCAGTTCAAAATGTCATTCACCGACAGCGCAATTTATTGTGCAGCAAATCACTCAAAACGCTCCTTTGGAAACAGTGCATAATTGCATCCATTGTTTACACATCTTGTGCTCTCCTCCTCCTCGCCCGTGTATGTGTGCGTGTGTGTGCGTGCTCGTGCAGGGCCACATGGAAGGAGAGCTGTGGGGACTTGCCACACATCCCGAGATGGACATTTTCGCGACGACCAGCGACGACATGCACGTGCGTCTGTTTAGCTTGAAGGAACATCGCATGATTGGCAGCCGATATCTCGGCAAGGGGTCCCGCTCGTGCGCGTTCTCTCCAGACGGAAAGGTGTGAAGTTAGTCTGTGTGTGTGTGTTTGCTTTACTTCTTCATTTTTTACTTCTTTTTCTGTTTTTTTCTTCCTTTTTTGTCTCTGCTTGTTGTATAATTGTGTGTGGTTGTGTCTGAGTCGACGGCACGTTTCCAATACGTTTTGAGTGCTGAAGTCACTTTATTCTGGAGTCCACTGGCAAACACTTACTCGAATCCACATCTCTATTTCATACACACACACACACACAAACACATTCCCTGTCGGCCCACTCTTCGACTCACACAAATGTCGCATTCTGTCACGTGCGCCGGCAGTATCTTGCGATTGGGTTCCGCGACGGATCATTTTCTGTTGCAGAAGCAAAGACGCTCAAAGAACTGCACAAATTCCAACACAGAAAGGTCGGTGATAAAAGTGTTTCACGTATATGTGTGTGGATGTAGGTGTCCTTTTGCATTTGTCGAAGCACACCATGTGTGTGTGTTTGTGTGTTTTTCTGTCACTCACGTATGTTTTATATTGCCTATGATATCTCTGATACTCCCCAATCCCCGGAATCGCTCCCACTTTTGCTCAAAAGGAAGTAATCGGCGACATTCGCTTCTCTCCCAACGGAAAATACCTCGCCGTCGGATCGAGTGACAACTTTGTCGACATTTACAATACCCTCGACCACAAGCGTATCGGCATATGCAAGGGTGCGTCCAGCCTCATCACACACGTCGATTGGGCCAGTAACTCGAAGCTCCTCATGGTGAACTCTGGTGCGCGCGAGCAGCTGTATTTTGAGGCTCCGCGTGGTGCACGGCGTGCCATTCCATCGGATGTTTCCAAAGAGATCAAGTGGGCGGACTGGACGTGCGTACTCGGCAAGGCTGTGGAGGGAATCTGGCCCGAGGGAAGCGACGTCACAGACGTCAATGCGGCGCATTTGTCGAAGGACGGAACACTGCTTGCAACCGGCGACGACTTTGGATTTGTGAAATTATTTCAGTTTCCGGTTGTGGGGCGCCATGCAAAGTTCAAAAAGTACATGGTGCGTGTGCGTGTGCGTGCCTGTGTCTGTGTCTGTCTGTCTGCCGGTGTCGGTGTCTATTGTCTTGTCTGGGCCTCTTTGTGTGTGTGCGCGAAAAGAGTGCGCCCACAACACACAACCAGACTATGCATTTGCTGCGTCAATCACGCTGTGTCGCCTCGCATCCTTTTCTATCCTTTTTCTTACCTTCCAATTTTATCGTTCACTCACACGCACAAACACATAAACACATTGCACACACACACACACACACACACACACACACACACACACACACACAAACACAAACACAAACACATTACCACACACACAAACACACATGCACACGCACACGCGTAGGGTCACTCTGCACACGTCGCGTGTGTGCGATGGTCCGCAAAGGGAGATAAGCTCATGTCTGCCGGTGGCGCAGATGCATCTGTGCTTGTGTGGGCGCGCGTGTCACAGGACGGTGCGGCTGTCGGCGGCACATCGGGGGGGGACGCAAAGTCCAAAAGCGCACCCGCAGGATCGGACAGCACCTCTGCGGTCGATTCGGAAGACAGCGAGATCTCGGCAGGCGAGGACGGGTTCGACTCTGACGTCGACCGCGAATGTCGGATTGACTATGGCGCGGCAACATATGCGTCGCCACTGCGCGACATGAAGGGCGTACGTCCGCACATGCGCCCACAACAGCCCACTGGTCCGCCGCCCGCCAAGAAATTCAGCAGAGCCCCCTCTGCGCCCAGGGCCATGCGCGTCACCGGCACACCCGCGCGTGAGGCCGCGGCGCAGTCAGTGGCACCCGAACAGGGTGGTGCGGGGGCGTCGTCGCTCGCACCCCCGCAGAGTGCGTCTAGGTCACGGTCACGGTCTTCGAGTCCGGACCCACGGAGTGCGGCGGCGGGTGAAAAGGGTGACAAGGAACGCCCCCGCTCCTCCCGCGCGCCACTTGCACATGTGGACGACCTCTCGCTCGAGTTTGTGTTTGGATATCGCGGGTATGACGCGCGGAACAACATGTTTTATGCGTCGGACGGTGCGATTGTCTTTCACGCGGCGGGTGTCGGAATTGTTTACGATCCTCAACGGAACAGACAAAACTTTTACGTAAACCACACGGACGATATCATCTGCATGGCACCGCATCCGACGGGATCGCTTGTCGCAACCGGACAGATTGCCGATGTGCCGACCGTGCATGTGTGGGAGACGGACACGCAGAAGCAGCGCGCCGTGCTCAAGCATACGCATCACGGACGCGGTGTGTGCAGTGTTGCGTTTAGCGGCAGTGGAAAGCGGCTGTTGTCGGTCGGCGTGGACGACGCGCACACCGTCTCTGTGTGGCGGTGGGGGCGTGGGGAGCTGCTCGCATCCGCACCAGGACACACCGGCAGGATATTTGTCGGTCAGTTCCGTCCGGACTCCGAAGACAGATTCGTCACTGTCGGCATCAAGCATGTCAAATTCTGGGTGGTCGTCGGTGGTGGTGAGTATGTGTGTGTGTGTGTGTGTGTGTGTGTGTGCATTTTTGTGTTGTTTTTCATATCACCGCCCATGGTATATTGTCAGTTGTGCTCCAATGAAGTCTCTTGGACGCATGAAGTCGCATGGATGATGCTTGCAGGGATATAACACGTCAATACTGTGTGTGTGTGTGTGTGTGTGTGTGTGTGTGTGTGTGTGTGTGTGTGTGTGTGTGTGTGTGTGTGTGTGTGTG
>CALSCR010001610.1:0-10028 GCA_943704495.1 Pigoraptor chileana
CACACCACTGTTGTGCGTGTGTGGGGCGCGACTGCCCTCCGACTCCTCGATGCCCGCGCCCTCCCACTGAATGCCGTCACAATGGCGGAGAGCCTCTTGAAGCAAACAGACGCCCTTGCTGCCACTCTGTCCCACGGGAACGAGGAGGACGACGCATACACGGACGCCGTCGACGTGCTGCGTATGGCCGTCGTGGGGCTCAAAAACGCAGCAAATGCATTTCACCAACGTCTTGCCGTTGTCGCCGCGGACGAGAATGCGAGTGCGACGGAACTGCGCCGCATGAATGATCGTCTTGCGTGGGTGGAGCGCGCCCTTATTGCACCGGAGGGACTGCCTGGCCGCCCGTGGTACAGGCACCTCGTCAACGCACCATCCGCGCTCAACAGCTACAGCGGGAGCGGATTCCCGGGGGCCGTGGACGCACATTCACAGGGCGGCGCAGATCAGACTCGGAGAGCGCTGGCGCGAGTCACCGCCGCCATTGTTGCCGCAGCCAGGTCTCTTGATATCCCAGATCCCGTTGCGTGAATTGCAGTAAATATTGCGTCGTCATAGAATTCATATGACGCCTTTTTCGGCGGATAGCACTGTGGTGCATCCTCATTTTGGTTGCGCATTGTTTGGCGAGGCAGATGCCAGGCATACATCGCAGTAATACACAGCGCAGCGATAGTGTAGTGACGATTGTTTGGCGCTCAGTTGATGTGTGTTACTGTGTTACGTCGGCGGCTATCACGTGAGTGATTTTGGGCGGGAAAAGAAAAATATATAAAAATTTGACGGCGCGCTTTTTTGCACATTGAACAGCAACCCGCACACTGTCACCACTCATGCGGCGGTATTGTCCGTCGTAGGGATGTGGGTATGTTGCAAACAGCACCCCATTACACATGTGGGCGGCCTTTCATTGTGAGTTTTGCTTTTAACTGAAATCGGTTCCCGTACAACTGCGTCTTAGACACAAACACCCATTTGCGAGCGAAGAAAGAGGAGACGGAATAGCCCCATAAACCAGTAGTGTCATAAAGAAAGATGGTGCGTGGGGGCGGAAGAGGGACCGGGAGAGGGGCTGGGAGAGGGGCTACGCCGCGGCCCACTGCCGCAACGCCTGTCAAAGCGCCTGGCGGGTGCCGCGCTTTTTATATGTAAGGGAAAACCTATGTGTTAATGATGTACGTTAAAAAATAACACACAAAACGCTAATGACAACAACCAGAACTGCGTGTGAAGAATGTGACACGGTGTATGTGTGTGTGTGTGTGTGTGTGCGGTGACAGTCGACTGAAGCACTTGGACAGCATTTGCACTGAGTGTTTGCCGACTGCTGAGGCCCATTTTTAATCTGCGCACAGTGGCATACACGTCGGCCGTTGGCAACATAAGGTGAGATCCCTGGGCAACATACGAATAGACACAAGGACAGCGCATGCGAGCACCACCACATGAAGACGCTGGGGCAACCGTATGCACACACTCGCAGTCAGGACACACATACTCAAAGTGAGAGGGTACTGTTAAGTCCGAGGGAGAGGGCGGACTTGGGCCGGCCCCATACAAACCCTCAACACTAAACCCCCGTAAGTACACGTCTCATGGTTGTTTCCCAAAGGGCTTGCATTGCCATTGAGCCACGTGGGGGTCCCCTTGAGCCGCCACTTTGTACTCAATGCCGACCACACACACATACACACACACACACACACACACACACACTGTGCACTCTTGCCGCAAACGCCCGGGAACGGCCAGTGACGGACGCGCGCCCTGAGGCGCCACTGATTCGGACGGCTCGCCGGGCAGTATAAATAGTGGGTGCATGAGACTGACCATTGAGACTGTGTACACCGGGCGGATCTCTTGAGTTTGAAGGCTTCCCTGTCAGTCCCTTACACTGGCCGCAACTGAAGCAGCGACTTGACTGTCAGTCAGTGGCTTTCAGTCCTGTCTGACCGCACTCATCACTGAGTCTCCGGCACTAACTCGTCGCTCAACACTGACTCGCATTGCCGCTGAGCCGCCCAAGTGGAGGGTCGACCTTGACTGAGAATGCAGGAAGCCGCGCCGAGGGATGATGTCAATGGCTTCGCGAATCCGCAAGAGTTGCCAACGCTCTTTGTTGTGAATCGTTACTACATGAACAGCGGCTGCAATGGAATCATGGAAGTGGAAATCTTCACAAACTATGAGGATGCGCTCTCATCGTACAGGAAGAATCGCACGGAAGTGATGTCCATATGCAGTGCGCGGCCAAATGACAACGAGACTCGCGCGGCCATGATGCTCACAGACGAGGAGGCGCTCGCAGTTTGGAAATCAGCGTACCCAGGCGATAACGGAGGCCAGTATGTTGTTTGTTCGCGCGAAACTGACCCGCGCACAAGATCAGACAACCTGGAATGTCGGCAGGAAGGTGCCTGGAAGAGGCCCGAGGGGGTATGCCTGAATATTTGGCATCCCATGGCCCCTGGCGAAAACAGTAGCCGCTGTGTGTATGCCGGGAATCTGCATTCGACACCCGAATATCGCTCTCATGAATGGTAAGACTAGTGCCCTCGGGCTGTGCGTTGTCGTGACTGTTCAGAAGCGGTCAGAATGGGTGCCGGAGATTAAACCCACGACCTCGGCTGGTCGGCAGTATTGGCATCGACGCTCGTCGCCGGAGTGTGTCTAGCCCGACGATACCAATGTCTTCGTCACGTGCAAGTGTCTCTCGAGGTTTTTCATGTCATGACTGGTCAGTGCTTTTGACTACTGTGACTTTTCGTTGAGTGTCGATGTATGTAAATTGTGTTATAACTGGTGGGCCACCATTCCCGTCTGTGGACGCCGTTTCAATTGGATGAAGGTCGCAGTGTGGACCGAACGGACGGGCCGTACACACAGTGGGCGTTCATGCTCTCTTTAGTTTATTGTACTTTGTCTGTTGGGATTGACGTGCTCATATTAAAATGAACCGGCCCTGCCCGTGAGTGTCTGACGGCCATCTTGGATATCCAGTTTAATTGGCACTGACTGGAGTAATGTAAACAGTAGACTCATGCCGGGTTCACGGCTGCGAAAAGCCCGGGCGGGCCTGGCATGACTGGCGGGGTTATCAAGCTTGAAAATAAATGTGCACTCTTTGCGATGATGGTTTCCCTCCCCTTTTAATGAGTGTGACGTTGACGGCGGACATTGCAGAAGATGATGCACGTATCACACAATATCAGCCCCCATCTGTCACACTGCCAAATATTTATTTCGAATTGCCAGCATTGAAACACGCTGGCTGCGGCAGTTCCTCCCTTCAATATTTGTTTTGCTGCCGATGTATTCCCACAGTCATGTGAGCTCATCACATGCGACAGCGTTTGCACCTCGATAGAATTATGTAACTTTGTAACAGACTCTATCCATATATGCATACGTATATCTGTGGAGTCGGACCACGCCGATTGACGTTCAGAGTGGGTGGCATAATCGAATCCAATTGGGCAGGTGATGGGCCGGTGCGAAAAGTGCACACGTCACTCCGGCTTAATGTCTTGGCACTTGCCCTACAATCTGAATGCCTCTCACTTGGACCAAATTCAATCGCCACTGCAGTATAATTACCTCGGTAACGCACCAATTGACACTCAGTGAATGCAATGAGAAGCACCAGCGTTTATAATCGAATAAATCTGCAACGCCGCTGCTGGCGAACACCAGCAACAAATAAATAACACAGATAAACAATAAAAAATATATAAATATATAAACAATCAAGAACAAACCAATAAGACTGCCGCGTCGAGTGCAGCCACATCCTTTTGGCGGTCACTTCAATCGAGGAAGCGCATGTCATTGCTATCACATTGTGGGCTCGACTGCGCGCCTTCCGAATCGACACGTGTCTCTCTCAGCGACCAATCGGTAGCTTGAGAACACGTGACCTGTCCGTGGTGAATGCGTATCGGGTGTTTTGTGGGTGCACAGGGTGCCGACCAAACAGACTCTTCATGTGGGTCACGCACTCGCGCTCTCTTCCCGCGGTGTCACTCCCATTCACCGCCCCCGCAAAGTGCCTCACTCCGCGGTGGATGGATGGCTGCAATTCCGTCGCCGCGAGCTTAAACCACAGCGGCGCCTGTCCAGAGTGCGCACCCACGACGTAATTCAGCGCAATGTCCTCGCAGGGAAGCCGCGTGGTGAGCGCAATTATCTGCGGGCGATCAAACATCTCAAGGTACCGATTGGCGACAAAAAATGCACTTCCGACGACGAGGTCGAAGTGCCCCTCTTCCAACACGCAGCTGTTTGTGTGGTTCGTGCCGTTGTTGCTCTCTAGGCAGCGCACCACACTCGTTTCAAATCCCAGCATACGATCGGAATGTTGGCGCCAGATTTTAAACGCCGCTTCCAGTTCGTGCAATGGAATTATTGTGTTGGCATCGAGATGAAGTGCGCCTTCTGTGGAAATTTCTCTCCAGATCCTGAATCTGCGGGTGTATACGCAACCACACACACACATATATATATATATATATACGTACACATAAGCAAAGAGAAAATGCACGCATAACGCATACACATTAGAGTTACCGTGATACGTTTCGTTTCGTCGGCAGTCGCACAATATTAAATTTTCGGCATAGACTGTGCACACACGCACGTGCACACACACGCGAACCTGTTGTGGCCATAGTCGTCCGCCTGCGGAAGGCATCGAGCAAGTGCCACTAAGTCACGGGGACATGGGTGCGTCGAATTCGCCCACACAACAACAACCTCGTCCACATAGTCCGAGTGCCTGAGGTGCTGCACGACAGCTACGAGTGCATCCGAAAGCACACGCGAAGAAATCACAGCAGTAAAGCTGGCACGGTCGTCGTTCACGCTCAGATCGAGATCAGTGATGACGACGCTATCGCAGATGGATCGGTCGGCATCAAACAACGCGCCAAGATGGTCGCGGAATGCAGGAAAATACCTGCGCCACACCTCAGAGAAGAATCCCTCGGCGCACATCCACGGCTTGAACTGGCCGTTCCAATGGAATATGCCTCCCCTGAGGACATCTGCTGACGGCACGGTCATGAGATCCCCATTTGGATCATGCAGGCCGGCAATGTCCAGCAAATTCCACGACCGATCAAGCAGCTTGTAGTTGCCGCGGAACACGAGGTTGAGCGGCGGCTGGGACCCGAGATTGTAAAGCTTCTTCTTGTTGTTTCGTCGCGTCCACTCAAACAGCTGCGCGGTGAAGTTTGTGCGCCGCCACCTGTCCAACGCCATAAGCAGCACGCCACCGTTGAGGCTGCATTCGAGGGGATTGATGTCGGAGAGTTCAGGCTCTTGAATCTGAAACTGATGCATGAACATGGCGCTCTTCCGACAAAGGCGCACCGCGGCGAGTGGATGACCGTCCATGCCGATGTCGTAGAGTGGGGCGATGTCGGCTGTCACGAGAATGTCCAGGTCCATGAAGAGAAGTCGATCGAGATGCGGAAACATGTCGGGGAGTATGAAGCGTGTGTAAACGATGGGCTTACTGAGCGATGACGAGCGATATGCCGCCCACACCTTTGCTGTGGGCACAAGATCCGCATTGAGCGACTGGAAGTCAAAAGCGACATCGGGAAACTGAGTGTGGAATATGCGCCGCAAGTTGGCATCGGAATCATTTTGCGGAGTAACAAAGTGAAACACTAGATCGTGCGGTCGAGAGCAGTGGTGGACTGTGGAGTTTACAAATGCGAATGCGCCGACAAAGTAGTTTGCATCAAAAGCGAGACAAATGTGGATCAGCGAGGATGTGGTCGCAATTTGCCCACTGTGGCTGTTATTAGCACCGCTGTTCGTCACGTGCCACACAGTGTGAATGTCTGGCAAATAAATCGGGTTACGCAGACGAAACACGGCGGTGGCAAGCGTTGCGATGACGACGAACAGGCAGACAGCGAGCGTGACCCGTGGAAGAAACCCGCGGTCCTGCGACAGCGTCTTCGTCATCTTGGGCGGCGAACAAGGCGTGCATGTGGTCACCTCACATTCAGCACATGGTTGCGAGCAAAACTAATCGGGGATGTCGGTTGGGCGTCGTGCGCCGCGCTGTTGTCCACACCCGATCTCAGTGTGTGGGGAGGCAGATATAACAAACATGCACACGTATGCACACATACACACACACGCACACACACACACACAGCCGAGTCCGCACTACTGCCTTCCGCACTAACAATTTTGACTTCCGAAAAAGACAAAGTCTGGCTCGGGTCACGTGGTACTCCCGATCACGTGGCGATCCACTTCCACAATTCGCACTTTGCAACGAGTGCAAAACCGCTAATTCACTTTGTTGACCTGAGAAAAAGAGAATATACAACAAAAAAAACATATAATAGCAACAAACGAGGGACAAATATAGGCGTTAAGTGGGTCTTTCGCAACATACGATAATGACGGACGGGTCCGCTGACGATGCCGAACGAACGGAGCGTCGCATAGAGCGTGCGAAACGGAAAGCACGTTCAGGTGGGGCATGTATGTGTGTATGTGGCTCTCTCTCTCTCTCGCTCTCTCTGTGTCTGTGTCTGTGTGTCTGTGTGTCTGTGTCTGTGTGCTGTGTCTGTGTGTCTGTGTGTGTGAGGGGGGGGGGGTGATGCTGCGTCGTCCGTATCAATGCGTCGTCGCTCTCTTGTATGCAGGAGATCTTTGCAGCCGCTGAGTGTAACTGCATGTGTGGACAGTCCAATGCGCATGTATCAGCCCAAAGTCCTGCTGCAGCTGACCATACTTGTGTGTGTGTATGTGTGATGTGTGTCTGTGTCTGTGTGAATCTGATCGCAGAGCTCAAAAGCATGTCAGATTGGACTACATGTGGATATGCATACTCTGACTCTTGGCTCGACCGTGTGCGAGACGCAGCCATACGCATTGACTATGATGAAGTTACAAGGGAGGCTTTTGTGGCGCGTGAGTATGGCAGTCGTCACTCTGCGCTTGCTCATCGCGTGTGCATCAACGGCGCTTCCGTGTGTCGGCGATGTCGGCATTGGAACCATAGTGGCAGATATGTCTTCTGAACCCGATTCATAATTGTCGGTGCATGTGCTTGTGTGTGTACATGTGTATGTGTGTGTGCGGACATGTGTCTGTTTATATATTCATAATGTGTGTGTGTATGCAGAGTATGAATCCAAGGGAGTGCCGGTCGTCATAACCGGAAATGTGACGTCAACATGGGCCGCACACACAAACTGGACTATGCCGGTGGGTTTACGTTACCTTGCCCTCACGTGACGCATTCCTCAATGTTGTAACGTCTTTTGTGATGGCGCAAACGTGTGTGGGGGCTTTGGTTGCCCGCCTGTATTTGTTGGTCTTGTTGGCTGTTGCTGTTGATGGTGTGAGGGCGGTGCTCTCATCGGCGTGGTTTGTTTGTAGTGTATTTTTCGATGAAGGTGTCTGGGTGCTCTTGTGTGTGCATGGCGTGGTGGGACGGCAGCGCACTCATTGGCGTGGTTTGTTTGCCGTGTTTTGCATGCGCTCTCTGTGTTTCCTGCCAAACACAGGAATTATTGCGACGGTATGGGCGCGAAAAGTTCAAAATTGGGCAGGATGACGAGGTATGGTGTATGCAAATGGTGTGGGGATATGGAGGCCATTTCAACGTGCAACTTGCATGTATTGTGTGTTGTATTGTGTGTTTTTCTAGTTCAAATTTGTCATTGCAATAGCATTTGTACCGTCGATCCATGCGGATGGCTGTGTGTGCGTCTATGTGTGCTTATGTGTGTGTGGGAGAGTGTTGTGTCTGTGTGTGCGTGTATGTGTTTGTGTCAGTGTTGCTTGTGAGTGTGTGTATGTGTGTGTGTGTGTGTGTGTGTGCATGTGAGTGCGTGTGTATGTCCGTTAATCTTTCTGCCGCCGCCGCCCATCACAAATTCCATAATTCAATTGACATGGGTGACCAATCCATCCGATGTCAAATGGAATGCAAATGAATGACCCATGACCCACGTGCCGCAGGGCTATCCCGTCAAAGTGAGGCTGGCGCACTTTGCGCATTATGCGTACTCTCAACGACAAAGGTTGGTTGCTCGATGTTGCAACACTGCCGCCCCAAGCAATGAAGAGCCCTGGCCTCCCTCTCCCTTTCACATCTTGCGCTTTTGCTTGCTTGTAGAGTCAACACACGTCATATATGGATCCAATGTCCAGTTTGCATTCCACTGGTGGTCACGTGTGTGTCGAATCGCCCATTTTGGCGTGCACACTCTCAGCTTCTCCGTTTTTGTCGACTTTTGTGGGTGTAGATACCAAGGCATATATCTCCATATCGATAACTTGGTTTTTGTGGCGTGTCACTGGCCGTACTAACACGCAACATACATACCATACCATGACTCGTGTTTGTGCGCAGGGACGACTCCCCCCTGTACATATTCGACAGGTAATTTAAGTGCTCACTGCCACGAGCATTCTCTCTGACTCGGTTCACACACACATAAACACACACACATACATACATGCATACATGCACATACACACACACACGGACATACATACACACTCACACTCACACACATGTTTTGGTGCATGCACAGCACATTCGGCGACAATGAAGGGAAGCGCTCTCTCCTAGGCGACTTTTCCATACCAAAATACTTTGAGGAAGATTTGTTCTCGCACGCCGGGCACAAGCGACGGCCGCCATACCGGTGGTTTGTGGCGGGGCCCCGGAGGTCCGGGACCGGCATCCACATTGATCCACTCGGCACAAGCGCTTGGAATGCGCTCATTTTTGGACACAAACGGTGCGAGTTTGTTTTGGTGTTCGGTGTTTGCAACGAATTTGTGTGTGTGTGTGTGTGTGTGTGTGTGTGTGTGTGTGTGTGTGGACGTGTGTGGGTGGGTGTTGTGTGGGCGTAGTGCACATAGGCTGCATTGGCAGTCGTCGCCCACACACCTCAGCCAAGAGTACTGTGGTATTTGCTGAATGCGAACGGTGTCACTGCCACAAACAACAACACATTTCAGCACAGCACACATATCCTCACCCCCTCCACTTCTAATCATCATCCCCACTGCTCTTTCACTGCCGTAGGTGGGCGCTCTTTCCTCCCGGAACGCCCAAGGAGCTCGTCTGCCCCAAACTCCCGGATGACGAAGGCATCACGTGGTTTGACAGAGTGTTTCCGCGCACTCAGCGCCCGGACTGGCCAACGCACCGCCCTCTTGAAATCCTGCAACGCCCGGGCGATGTTGTCTTTGTCCCAGGGGGCTGGTGGCACGTCGTTGTCAATCTCGACAACACTGTTGCTGTCACTCAGAACTTCTGCTCATCGACAAACTTCCGCTATGTATGGCGACGCACAAGAAAGGGCCGACCGAAGATGTCTCGGCGTTGGCTGTCCGCACTCGCACGTGCGCGCCCCGACCTCGCTCAACTGGCGCGGGCCATCGACGCCGGCAAGGTGCCCCTGGATGTACTTGACGTGGCGGACCCCGAATCGACGTCATCATCGTCTTCGTCATCCACGTACTCATCCACGTCAGATGAAGAGAGCGCGCGTGACGTGTCCATGGGAGGTCGGTGACACACCACGGATACTCACGTGACACGCGCGACACAACAGTATTGGCAGTGTGTGTGAGGCAGTGTAAAACGATGCGGTGTGTCGCCGCATGTTCTGCTCTGAATGCGTGCTTTGCGAGAATGGTAATATTTGAACAACATTGTTTATGCGTGTGTGAAATACATATCCGTTGCAATCAACCAGTGAGATGCCCACACCCACACCTACGAAGACTCGATGTTTACTGCAATTCACGCAACGGGATCTGGTATGTCAAGAGACCTGGCTGCGGCAACAATGGCGGCAGTGACCCGCGCCAGCGCTCTCCGTGTCTGGTCTGCGTCGCCCTGTGCATGTGCATCAACGGCCCCAGGGAACCCAGCCACACTGTTGCTGTTGAGCGCGGACGGTGCGTTGACGAGGTGCCTGTACCACGGGCGGCCAGGCAGTCCCTCCGGCGCAACAAGGGCGCGCTCCACCCAC
>CALSCR010001611.1:0-28540 GCA_943704495.1 Pigoraptor chileana
ATTGTGCCCCCCCCCCCCCCAATACAACAACATCAACTCACCGACAATGAAGGATCCTGCAAGAATGGAGATCAGATACGACACAAACACCTGATGCACACCCGCGCCACGATAATCAGCCACGCGGAAGCGCCGGGCGACGATAAGGCCCCACGTGACCTGCAAGGATGGATATCAGGAAGGGAGGCACATCGAGCACGGGTGTGTGTGTGTTGGGTATATACAATATACATTATAAGTGTGTGTGTGTGTGTGTGTGTGTGTGTGTGTGTGTATGTGTGTGTGTGTGTGTGTGTATGCAATTATGTGGGAGTGCTCCACAATGTCTCCCAATTGTTTGTGATTGACGCAGAGTGCAAGTGTGCCTGCCTCTCAGGCTCGTTGAACTCCCCCAAGTTTAAGTGCAGTTGCTTCAAAGGAATAGAGCATGAAGCCAAGAATGGTGTCAAGACGGTGAGGCATGTGTCTCGCAGTGAATGTGCGCAAAACCCACGTCTAGCACGGGGAAGGAGAGAAACTGTATTTGGAGAATGGAGGATGCCCAGACGGGTACACTCGCGTCCGTGCCGCGTGACTGCATCTCGATCGGTTTCGATTCAGCGCCGTTACTGTTTTTCTGTATATCGCACCCAACCAAAATGTCCCCGGCGCCGTCCGTCAAGCCGTCGAGTGCAGAGCAGTTTTGTTATGGGCATTGGTCTCGAGTGATTCGCTGGTCCAAATGCTTAATCTGAAGAAGATGCGTGCGTTGATCAGTAGTTCGGACCTCGCCGCATCCTAGGCTACTACTTCCATGGCAAGTCGGAGTCGAATCCATAGTAGGTTTTCGTTTGCACCGCTTGTGATAAATTTGGGCACTTTCGTGTCATCCAAATTAGTACCATAGTCAGCACATGGCCCATACTTACTTTCAACAACATTGGAATCGTGTTGTTTATCTGCCTCGGGGACCAACCGGCAATTACTGAACAAATCACACAAAGATTGCTTGGGTTTCTCCATAAGCCTTTTCATTTTTTCAGGCATCGCAACCCATTCGCACCTCGTCGCTACTCTGCCATGGCGGATGCGAGATTGACAGAGAGTGCCTTTGACCGCGCGCTGCGGCTGTTCCACGCGCCGCCGTTTGATCGGTGGGCGGCGCTCGCGGCCTTTCAAGAGGCGCTCG
Source organism: Pigoraptor chileana (assembly GCA_943704495.1). NCBI lineage: Eukaryota > Filasterea > Ministeriida > Capsasporidae > Pigoraptor > Pigoraptor chileana. Next base: position 1,169 of record CALSCR010001611.1, read on the forward strand.
TGGCAGACTCAACGACGGAGGACGAACGTGCGCGCGCCACCATCTACGTCACCGCCTACAATATAGACCCTTGCTTTACCACCATGGCCTTTCCAAAATTCACAAGAGTGCACGAGCCGCGCGAGCTACCTGAAAACGTGAAGAAATGGGTGGCGGCTATGTCGCAACGGTGCGTCGGCAAAGTGGAGGAATGGTGGGATGCTATAGCGGCGGCGTGCCCGCCCGCGCCGCACGGTCTCGACGGACCCGCCATTATCGCCTTCGAACTCCACACGTGCAGCAAGAGGGACTGTTGGGACAAGGTGTACATTTCGGCTGCCGTGGCGCGAAACCTCCCCGCGGCCGTGCTGTGCATGGGGAGGCTGCAAAGTCACATTTCCAGTTATGATTCTCAGCGAGAGGCGGTTCGTCTCCTCTCTGCTGCCGTCAACATGGGCCATCCGGGGGCAGAGATCGAGCTTGGCTATCTGGAAAATATTTATGAGGTCAGTGAGGGTATGCGCCGCCGGCTCGCGTGGTACCGGCGTGCCGCAAGACGGGGTGATGCGGAGGCAATGTGGTTGCTCGCAGAGGCGAACGCGAACAAACGCGCTGCCGCCGCATTCCGCTGGTATTTGCGCTGCGCCGAGCGCGGCCACGGGCCTTCGCAGGAGATGGTGGGGTTGCGCTACCTGACCGGGAACGGCGTGGCACGTGATGGAACGGCGGCAGCGCAGTGGCTGGAGCGCGCCGCAGACAATGGGCGCGCGGAGTGCCTTGCTGTGCTTGCGGCCATGTTCTTTTCGGGGCGCGGCGTGGACGCCGACAGCGCACGGGCGATGGTGTATTACGAAAGGGTCGTCGCCCTCCCACAGAGTGCCTTCGTGAAAGTGCACAGGAATAGTTGGGATCCCGTGGTTTTGACGCACCCCGCTCTTCCTCCGACGTCGCGAGTGCTCGGGATGCACCTTGTTGCCGCGAAGGCGGGCGTTGTGCGCGCAATGTACGTCGTGGGCCTCTGCCTCGGCGAGGGGCATCTCATCAAGCGCAACCTGAAAGCCTCTGACGACTGGCTTTCCCGCGCTGCAGCCGCCGGCAGCAGTGATGCGTTGGCCGCCCTCGGCAATGCCGCGGCGCTTCAAAACGACCTCAAGGCAGCCGCTGCGCTCTACTGGCGCGCGCACGAGGCGGGCAGTGCCGAGGGGTCTTTCTTTGCGGGCGTCTGTTATGAGCGCGGCTATGGCATTGCCAGTGACGGGGACGTCGCCGTCACATGCTACCGCGCTGCGGCGGAGCGCGGGGACGACAGAGGCGCGTTTAACTATGCCGCAGCCCAGCTGGCCGGGTGGCACACTGCACAGGACACGGTGGCTGCGCGGCGAGCGTTTATCGCGTGCGCGGAGCGTTACAAAGGCAAAACGAGAGCGGCGAAGTTCGCTGCAGCACTGCTTGTCGGGAGCGACTCTGGCGGTGCGCCAGGTGATCCGAGTGCAGCCATTTCGATATTAATGGACCGAGTAGGCGGCTCTCATGCGTTTTAGGACTTTTTCTATGCGTTAACGTGTGGGCGTGTGTTCAACGCCTTGAGTATCTGCACATATGCAAGACAAAGCGCGCGTGTGCTTCGGAATAAAATCCATTGAACAACCTAGACTGTCCGCCTCAGGTGTGGGCTATCCGTAATGAAGAGCGCTGTCACATCGCTCGCACATCGAGACCCTTGCTTAGGGGACTTATCCTTTCCCTACTCTCGCCAGTCATATAATACTATCTCAAACCTCTGAAAAAATCACATCTTTATGCACGCTTCGCCGCGTCAATCAAGAAAGTTGTCGTCCGTGACTGCCACATCCATATCTGGCAAGCTGTCTTTACCGAGTGAGTCGACGTCATCCGCAAGCGTGCAACGCTCGTGAACCCGAAAGCCAAACGTGTCAGAGTCACTTTCCTCATCCTCATCATCATCATCAGCGCCGCTGTTGCTCACTCCATTCGCATCCGAACCAGGCATAGCCGCAGCATGCCACATGGCCCGCGCCGTATTGCCAATCCCCAGGTCCAGCTCGTCCTCCGACCAGGCCGGGTTCGGCGGGGGGTTGCGCCACAAGCTATCTCTGCGGTCCACAAGTGCGGAGTAATCGTCCCTATTCTCTTCCTCTTGCGAGTTTTTGTAGCTCTCCGATCCCAGCGAAATGTCTTCGCTGCCGTCGCTGTCCCCACTCTCCTCACTGCTCTCCTCGCTGCTCTCCTCCGCGTCACTCTCATCGGGATCCGCGGGAAACACATATGGCTTATCCCCGGGAGCGCCCGTAAAGTAAGCCCGCAAGGCCTCGACGGCATCGCCCACTGGCGTGGGGTAAGTGTTCATGGCGTGCAGCCGCCGCACTTCGCGTGCAGGGTCGGCCATCGCGCGACCGCCGGGCGCATCCCAAGCATCTACATGCGCGCCGTCCGAGGTGTCAGCGTCGCAGTTCCACGTCTGCCCGTCGTAAAAGTCGCCGAAGTAATTCTCTCCGCACACACAAAGGTCTTCCGAGGCGATTACTCTGCTGGCGTCTTTGACGATCGCGTAGTCGCTCTGGCCACTGCTCACTGAAATGGTGCACACGTGTGCGGCCACAGAGTGCTGCAGCGTTGTGCTACCGTCCTCCCCCGGGCACTGCCGCACGGTCCCGAGAGCCAGATCGACGGCGATGCCGGAAAGGAAGTGCCAAAACATCGTGTTGCAGTAGACGCTGTCACCAAGGAACCCCTCCGTCTCCCGTCGGCGCGTGCCCTGAGGCGCTTGCCAGAAGGGCGGAGCGTCGCGTCCCTTGTTGGGCGGCCACCGAAACGACGCACGGTCAACCGCGACCGTGCGCAGGAAGCGTGCGTCGTCCACGTCGAGGGCACTGAGGAGGTCTCCCGGGGGGTACGATGGTGAAGGGGCGGCGGTCTTTCCGTCTGCGGCCTTCGCGCGGTTCAAAAACCAGCGAAGGCGTTGTGGGCGACCCGTGCGTTCGTCCACAACAAAATTGTTTCGGCCAGGAACAACCTTGCCGCAGTCGAGTGTGGACCCAAAGACAAGGCTCGCGGCAATCGAAACGACCCCAAAGGCGCGCTCACGTGACAAGTGGCAAAGGGCGGCAGCGCACGCGTCGACGAACGCTGGGCTCATCTCCTGACGTCCAACGGGAAAGACAATGCCCTCGACCGCCGATCCCCAGTATGTCACGTACCCCCCTTGATTCGGATCGTTCCGCCTCCCAAACCCGCACGCGATGCCCTCGGCAAAAGGGCCGTGGGGCCCCACGCGGAACAGAACACGCGCGCGCGACAGCATGTGGCCGTCTGGAAGGCCCGATACGAAAGGCTTGCCTTCTTCCAAATCCCCCAAGTCGTTCCAATCCGCATCCACTTTTGGCGCTCTCTGGGAGTTCTGCGCGAGGCGGAGTAGCTCGTTCCTGTAGTACAAGGCCGGCAGGTCGTTCATCTCGTCCTGCCCTCGCACCCACACGTGCAGCGCCGTCGCAGGGTCTGCCCCAATGCGGAACATGTAGTCCGCCGCACGGTACCCGGCGACAGTCCGCGCACGGGGGCTCAGTACCGCCGTTCGCCAACGCAGCACCTCGAGCGTGCGCAATGCCTCGAAAGCGTCGGCGCTGTCAGGCACGGCCCCGGGCGAAAATGCGGCAAGCCACCGGTGGATGCCAGCGCCGCTCTCTGCATGGGAGTTGGAAAGACTTTCTATCCTTGGCCGCGAGACGGCGTCGAGTTCCCAGAGCCCGTGCCACGCGTCCGGTGACGAGCGCCGGTGCGCAAGATCCACGTTAGCCCCGCACACCGACACGGCGTTCGAAAGTGCCTCACTATTCAGCCGCTCCGTCGCACCCCCAATGTCGACATCAATCCCCGCAAAAAGGGCCCTTTGTATGTCGGTGTCACACTGCCCGAACGGGTGCGTGGTGCTGCAGTGCAGATGCGCTTTTCTCGTGCGGCGCACGTACGCCAGCGCAGTTTCCCCCCCGGCCCCAGGGTCTGCAGCCAGCGCCGCCTCAGCCTTGTCGTAGTCTTCGGCACGCCATCCATTCGGCACGCCGCGCAAGTGCACATAGTCCCTCGCCACGCGCGTCCAGGCAATGCGGCGCGCGCGCTCGTTGACAATGGCCAGAAACTCGCGGGAGAGAAAGCCGGCAACGGGATGTCCCGCCGGATCACGCGGAGACAGCGCACCCAGCCAGAGGTGGAAGGTCGTCGACTCACACGACGATCCGTGCTCCACTGCAAACGCAAGCGCGTGCTGTCGCCCCCGGGCAAGAAGCTGCGGATAATGGATAGCGATGACCTTTGCAACAAGCACGCGAAGGGCCTTGCACGTTGCGGCGAGGTGGCACAGGTCGATGGGATCGAGCACTTCGTGTGAGCATATCTCATAAAGAAGCGTCTCGTCGATGTTTGCGTAGCTTGCAGTCGCGCGACCGCCATCGCCCGCTTGGTCCCTCGCGAGACCACCGTCTATTACTGACATTGTAACTCACACTTCAGTGGCTGTCACAGCAAGAAGGTGTAGATCGATGGCGTAATACATACGACGCGATTGAAAAGTTTTCTTCTCTTGTAAATAATTGTGTGTGTGGCGTGAGAGCAGACGCTGCGAGATTTCGCTTATGCAACAGTAAACAACAATTCTGTATACACTGTGAACGTCCACGTGACCAGACTGGCTGGTGCATCGCCGCCGTGCATGGCAGCAGTCAGGCTGTCAGATCTCAGTGCCTCTCTGTGCGGCGAGACTGATTGAAATGATTGTGTGTGATTACGAGGTGTGGGTTCTTGTATGCTTGCATTGGTTCGCGCCATCTGATGAGTGCTGCATGCTTTTTGTGCTTTAGAATTGGTGTGTATTGATCATGACAACTCGATCGGTTCGGTGTCGGTTTTATTCACTGAGTTCAAGTGAATCCGAGTGAAGACAATGGCATCGCGACCCAACTGAATCACTCTCTATGTCGGGATATTCTGAAGATTCATAAGCAGAAAAACTTTAAAAAAAGAGTATGATGAGAGAACTATTTGATGCTGCTGGCTCAGAATCCGGCTACGGCTGTCCACCATTATCTGATAAACTGCTCACCTGAAACCGATGCCGCCAAGTAATCGAGCATTTTCCGCGGTGGCCGGCGGCTGATCACCACAACAACTTGGACTCCCGGACTGCTCGGCTGGCTACACTCATGGCGCTGCACCTGCACACAGGCCAGTGGCTGTGCTCTGGCCGCACTCAGTTGGGCCAGTGTCTGTATGAATGACAAGTCTTCACGGCGCACTTAAAAGAGTGAATGCGCATAGAGAAAATCCTGCCTCGGCAAACGTCTGCCGGCACTCAAAATTTCCCGTCAATTCAGTCAGTTCAAAAATGATAGCCCTATCCCCAACCTTAACAACGATTTGAGAGGTAAAAGGTGCCAATTAGCAGCTGAGTTTGCAAGTTCACTGAATTCGGGTATTTCCGCTCAGTTAGGACGTGCAGATCACGCGACGCCATTTGGCTGTATTGTGGGCACGTCACTGCACTGTCAGTCAACACCGTCACTGTCTAAACACGAACCCCAACACGAAACCCAACAGGACGTACAACGCAGGACGAACTACCACGAACTGCGGCGGCGCCAAACACTGCCAGGGGACTAACAAGCACTCCGCCTTGCGCCGTATTCGCCTCATAGAACATTATTCGGTAATGTTGACTGCAAATCAAGCAAATGCGCTTGCCGTGATCAGAGTGTACACACCGCGGGGGGATGCAAACTGCGCCGACACAACGCCCTCGGACAGCCATCGCCCGACAAAGCCGCCAGGCCCCTTGCCAATGTGGATATGCGGTGCGCCCGTCTGCGTGTTTGCGCCATGCAGGACAGTCTGCGCAGCGCACAAACGAAACTTGCAGTGTGAGTCAGCGGGTTTAATGTTGGGTGCAAAGCAATCGTGATGCGACGGCTGGCCACTCCAGGCAGGGGGGGGGGAGGCTGTACTCCAAGTATTATAATAGCTGCGCCTCGATCTTCAATCGCAGGACAGCGGACCATGGGGATAGCTAGCAACTTAATCCCATGAGTGACGCCGATGTGATGTGATGGTCTCGCTGACGCTCTGCGGCACATAGCAACTACAACGTACACACACATACACACCTCCCACTGCGAAGTCAATATGCTGCACTTTCTGAGCTGCGACCACGTGATTGCCAGACTGTCTTCAATCGCAGTCTCATTGGCCAATGCCGGAACGTAAAAATCTGCGGCGCGGCCAGATCTGTCGATATTCCGACGAACAAACAACGCAAAAAAAACCCCCAACAGTTGGAGCCCATGTGAGGTTGGTGTGACAAAGTGCGCGACAAACGACATCAGAGCGTCGACAGAAAAATAGAACTCCCTATTATATCACCCTAACAAAGAGTGAAATAATGGGATCAGCCACGGGCAGTGATAAGCAGCGTGGGTCCACCACATGGGTGAGTGCATCCGCCAATCACACACTCTGCCTATCACACACAGTCATTCATGTGTGTGCACAGAAAAACAGATCGATGACCAGTGAAGGCATGAGGATGACACCATCGACCCACCTGTGGAAGTCGTAGTAACTGGCGCCCCTCTGTGCAGCATCCAAGCCGTCGACGGCAAACGCAACAACTTCCAAACCGCCAAAGCACTCGCAACTAATGCGCCCCAACATCACACTGACGTCAGACATTAGTCCAGACACGCCTTGAACAGTCACCTTCGGGCGACACCCCGAAAAAGCGCCCCCGCCAATCAGAGCCAACAAAGTGACTGGCCCCACAACGCCATCGGCAGCTATGCCGGCCGATGACTGCGCCGACCGCACTGCCGCTTCAGTGTTTGGCCCATAAAGCCCGTCCTCTGTCACTCCCACAGCCGCCTGCACAGCCATCACCGCATACCTGAAGGGCGACGACGCAGAGTATCCAGAGTAGAGACGGAGGAGCGGAACAGCCCGCACCATCTGCAGCAGAAGTCCCCGCGAAAACGATCCGTCCGCAGGCAAGAGACCCTCCCTCGTCTGCACATCCTTCGCGGCGTCCATAGAGGCAGCATCCGCCACCCCAGACGCAGGGACACACCGCGCGTTTGCAGAAGCGGTTGGACAGAGTGCATTGCACAGGAGGTGTTGCACGGTGCGCAGCCACTTTGCCTGCGACGCCGCCGTCACATCCGGGAGTTGCGCGAGGTCGGCCGTGGATGCGCCATCCGGAGGAACTGCGACGGCCGCAGTGAAGTCGGCGGCGGAATACCCCACGCCCGCAATCAGTGGCCACGTGATGCGCCCCACAATGCCGTCATCAGTGACGCCATTTGCCAGCTGGAACGCACGCACCGCCGCGTCTGTCTCTGCATCAAACACTCCGGTGGGTGCACGTGACACCGCACCCGCAGGTGTTCGGTGGACGACGTCTTGTATTGCCTTGACAACGTAGTGTGCCCATGCAGTGGTGGATGCGCCGCCGGCATCCTGTTGTCACATGGAGATGAGCGCGGGTGGTTTGTGGTGAGTGAGTGGAGTTAGTATAGTGAGAGGTATGTGTTTCCGTGAGTGGCAATGACCACACAGAATAGGCACTATTGCAACGATACACATATGTGATTCTTTGGCAATGTACTCATATCTACAAACAAATTGCAAACCTGCAATGCACTCGTGAATTCGTGCTATTGGACCAACTGCCCAATGCTTAGGTATCAGCCAACACCCACATCATTCTCACACCACACACCACTCACACCACTCACACCACTCACACCACTCACACCACCTACACCACGTGAGCCCACTGCCTGCCTCACCTTGGCAATGTATGTAGGCCCCTCGCCCCCAGCAAAATTCACCAGCGCCCTCCACGTGCTGTCGCCACACACGCTGTCGACCGGATATATCCCGTTTCTCCTTTGTACCTCAATTACGGCGTCTCTTGTGGCGTCATCGTAAATACCCGTGACCGCAGTGGGCGGGCAAAATGCCGTAAAGTCCGATGTCACGACGCCATCCTGCGTTATGCAGAGAAAGTTTGCCAGAAGATACTGCACGACGGCAACAGCCCTGTTCGTTGCGGTTGAGCGTGCACCGGGCGCAAGGCGGGGATATACCGTGTCCGCGGACTCCCCACCGCGAGTGGGTCGTGTGATGGCGGTTGTTGGCGCGTCGCAGCCATCCGTGCTTGTAAACAGGTCACCTTCGGCCTTTCGCCGACGCACCAGTCCAGGTAACGGCCCGCCGTTTGCATTCACCCACTTTGCCATCTCCGACGGTGCTTGGTCGTACGCGCGGGCGTTTATGCGCTTGAGAAGGGTGGATGATCGCAGGGTTCCGCACCCAAGGTTGTAGGCAAACGAGACAAGGGCGCCAAATTGGTTGCGATTCAAAGGCGAAGTGACCGCATCTCCGACACACTTTTCAAAGCTGACGAGATCGTCCTTGAGAATGGTCTCCCCCTGTTGTTTTGTGATACTTCCTGTCCATGGGCATGGCAGAGCGTGACAGGCATGCCCGTAACCAATTGTTTTTATGCCCACGGCATCAAGGTAATAAGTAGCACTCCATCCCTCAAAGCTCTTAATTAGATCCAGTCCACGCTGGTTGATCTTTTGTCCCGCTGCCTATAAAGACGAGTTCATTTATTCGACCGAGGTGCGTAAAGAGAGCAGAAATGCTTTGTGAGTACAGCTCCTCATTTTCACGTGTGCATCCAGGGTATTCACGTGTACACAAGCACACATATATACATGCGCACACATGCACACACATGCACACACATGCACACACATGCACACATGCACACACACATGTGCACACACACACATGCACACACAGACATATTTATATCCTACACACACAGAGGGGGATATCTATGCTGTCTCAATGTTTTGGCTTGAAGTTTCCACCTAACCCTAACCCCGATCATACCTTCAGTTGGGTGCAGGCCGGTACAGCGACCGGATTAGACGATACAACTCGGGCAACACCGTACTTTTCCGTGCTAGTTTGATCGACGGCGGCGTTTGAGGCAGCAGCGGCGGCAGCAGCACGCGCGCAATCTGGCAAAGGATGTGCACGGCGCATTTAAGTCAGGTCGGTGCATGTGGGGTTGCCGGAAATAACAGCCCGGTCTCGCACTGCCGGTGATAGCAGTTGAAAACCATAAATTGCGTTTCATCTACATCATAACAAGTATGCGCAAACCCACTGTCAGAGGAGTCTTTACGGTCGACAGCCACCACAGCCAGTGCCACGGTGAGCCCGATGACGCACAGGATCATTGCGGCCCACGATCCCCACAGCAACGTTCGGGAGACACGCACATAGCGCACACTCGCAGCGGCGCCCCCTTCGCCGTCGGCGATTAGGAAGGATTCCTTCATTCGCAGTTATTTCTGGGAGTCATATCAGGGGAAATGTTGTGCCCTCATGGCCATTGTATAGATGGAAAACGCTTGTTTTGTATAACTGGCACTGTGATGCCTGAGACTGGCCGGTTCAGCCACGGCACGTGAGCGGCCAACGGCACGTGACAGGTCGATTTGGTGTGGTCACGTGAGGCCTGCATGTTGCTACGGCGGGTTGATGTGCGAAGATTTGGTCATTTTTCACACAAAACAACCCGCTTTTCAAATTAACGCGTTCGGATGCGGTTGCATTTAGACTGGCTTTGGAAGGCCGACAGACTAATTTGAAGCATCGTGGCCATCGAACGACAAAATGAACGACAATTCACATTGAAGTTACCTCTTGGACCGACGCCCGAGTCCATGGGCGTGGGAACTGCACTTTTATGCTCACTGACAGCCACACACACACACAAACGGAGTTCATGCAGAGTTATTGGAAACACCAATGAAAGAGTGTGCTCCACAATCCATTCGTGTGGTCCATTGGTGCAAGGAGGGATGCAACTTCTTTGTCGGCACAGTGCTGCTGCATTCGCTGCCCATTTGAAGTTACGACTTAATTTCTTGGACTCTGACTACACAGTCACACACACAAACAGCCCTAAATCTCGCAGCGGAAGAACAGGCGCTATTTTGTCGGCGCCACAAAAGGCGCGTATTGAGACACACACAACAATGGGCTCGTAGCGAATAGGCCAACTGGGTACTGCCCATACAACTCATGAACTCCACATCGGCATAGCGTCGCATCACCTGCGTTGGCTGTGCGGGCGTCCGCAACAAGCGGGTGCATTTACACCATGGTGCAGATGGAAGGGCATGCGCCCATCCAAAACGCATGGGCGCTGAGCTCCGGTGCGTGGGACTCTCTTCCTGTGGATGTCGACAACGACATGCCGCTCGGGGCAGAGGCGATGGACATGGAGCCGCTGGCCAACGCACTCAATCTCGACTCGCCCGGTGGACTGCTCCCTCCAGAGGCCGCTCAAAATCCAATCTCCTTGCGATTCTCCGTCGCTGAGCTTGAAGACGAGTACAATGCGTACATCTCGGAGAGGCATCTCAAGGCGCTGAGGGTGGCAAACGTGTGTGCCGTTGCACTCTTTACCGTGTTTTTTGGGTCGATGGTGCTTTCAATGCTTGGGGAAACCGACGATCTCAAGCGGCGATACCATGACACCAGCTACTTTCAGGCGGCATCGGCGGGTCTGTCGGCCCTCTATTTCATATTCATGTTCACGAAGCTGTATCGACGAATGTTTGCAACGTTTCGGCTTCTCGCCTACCTCGTCATCTTTGCTCTCGTGGTTATCTCTCTCTTTCTCCCGCGTGGGCTGGCGGGTGACGGACGCTTCTCATCTGCGTGCATCCTGTCCGTTATCTCCGTCGTGCTGGTTATGGGACAGTTTTCGCACGCGTCAATGTACATTGTTCTGTGCGTTGCTGGACTCGTTGTTCAGATTTCGGTGACAAGTGAGGATTCCCCGGGCCGCATCCTGAGCATCCTTCTTCCGGGGGTTTCGGCGTCGCTGTTTCCCCTCCTGGCAATATATCTAACGGATCGACAGATGCGTCGCGTGTGGCTGTCAAAGCGTGCGTTCAATGTGCGGCATGCGTCTCTTGACGAGGAGAAGGAGCAGATGGAGAAGCTGCTGCGGCTGCAACTGCCGGGGCCTATCCTCGCCCTGATGCGGCAGAGCCACGAGTCGCAGTCGCTCTCGCGCAGCGTGCCCTCCGCCTGCGTCGTCTTTGTCGAGCTGTATGGATGGGCGGACACGTCGTCCAAGCTGGCACCCGCGGATGCTGTTGCTGTTCTCAACCTCATCTTCACGCGGTTTGACACACTGGCTGAGCGGTATGCGATCGAGAAGATAAAGACAATTGGCCCCATATTCATGGCGGCCTCGGGCCTCACAAACACCGTCGATCACGTGACGGCAGTTGCCCGCTTTGCGATGCGTCTTATGCGAGAGTGGCGAGACTGGAAATCCCGCACGTTCCCCATTGCATCGAGCGTCATGGCCAGCGGTGACATCGGCGGCAGCGTCGGCGTAGGGTTGGGTGGAAGGCATCAAAGTATGGATTTGAGCAGTTCGGTGTCGAACAGCAGTCGGCTCAACCTGAACCAGCTATTAAGCGACGTCTCGCTTAAAATTGGCGTGCACGTGGGAGAGGTTGTCGCCGGCGTCGTTGGTGATCTCAAGTTTTGTTATGACATTTATGGCGATACGGTCAATACTGCGAGCAGGTGTGTGCGTGTGTGTGTGTATGTGTGTATGTGTATGTGTATGTGTATGTTTGTGAGTGTCCCTGTGTGTCTCTGTGTATGTGTGTCTGTGTCTGTGTCTGTAGCTGTATGCGTTCATCTTCTTTGAGTATGTGTATGTGTGCCGTATGTGTGTGTGTGTGGTCGGCGGCCATCGGGCAGCTGTGTGTACGTGCTCTCCCTCTCTCTTTCTTTCTAACAAATCAACTCCCCCTTCCCACCACGTCCTCGTCTTCCCAATGATTGAAATTCTAGAGTGTGCAAGTTTGGCGCCCCTAACCACGTTCGATGCACCGCGGAAGTGAAAGATTATCTGAACCCGAATGATTTTCGAATAGAGAGCATGGGAATGAGCGAGTACAAAGGAAAGGGTCTGATGGAGACCTTCGACATTGCGCCGTCAAAAGCCCCGTCGCGAAAGAGGCGTGAATCGGCCCTCGTGCACAGAAAGAGCGAGCTTGGGTCGTCCATCGGTCGCCTGCTGAAGACGCGCGGAATAAAACCCGCACTCGACAATGGCGGTGTGACAGAGGGCGACGGTTGCGATTCGCCGGTCTCCCTTAGTCTCAGCCACGGCGATGGATTGGACACAATTGGCCAAAAGACCAACAACGACAGCAGCGAGGACAACCGCGAGCCGGATGACGCCTTTGTCGAGTCGCACGGGCAGGGCACACCTCGCCGCAAGCGCAGTGCGTCCATCGGGACGGCGGAGGAGGCCATTGCGGCAACATTGCGGCGGGGAAGTGTTCGTCCAATCGCACGGCGGTTTGCCGCTCTCACAGAGGCGCTCAATCGCAGCGAGAGCTCGCTCTATTCGAGTGCGTCGTCCCTTGGAGGGAGTGTGCCCTTTGTGCCAGTCGCAAAGCCGGACGCAATCGACCAAAAGGCGCTGTTCAATCGAATGACAATGCAGCGCCGTGGAATGACAGAGGGGGTGACCCCGCAGCAGTCTGGACAGAATTCCGCCGATGCGCTGCCCAATGCAGTGCCTGACGTTGGATCGGTCGTCGTCGATGTCGACCAAGACACAAATAATCGCTCGGATATGTCGTCATCTCAAATCAATCTTCCTTCTTTCGTGCCATTGAGCAGCAGCAACGGCTTTGCGGGCCCTCGCAGTCTCCCGGAGTCACGTGGCCAGCTTAAGTCTGCCTCTGTCAGTGCAGTCGATCTCGGTCAGTCGCGCGTGATTACGGGCTCCAAATCGTCGCTTGGCTCGGCCGCCCTCGCCACGCTCACCGCCGCCGCTCTTGCCGCCGCGGGTGCCGGTCCTTCCGCACACAGCACCACAAACATGTCCCAGGCACGTGCACGCAGCCTCGCAATCGGCAGCGGAGGGTCTGACCCAAGTAGGCGTTCCAGTCGGTCACTCTCGCTGTCGACCCAGATGCCCATTGACATTCCCGCATTTTCGAGGGCTGATGCCCTGACAGAGGCGCTCAAGGCCAAGGTGGACGATCTTGACACGCGGATTGAGGCAAAAGGACGGCTCAGCAGAGTAACACTGCGGTTTCATCTCGAGGAGGTAGAGACGCGGTTTCGTATTGTCATGGCAACGCGCAGGGGGCAAGAGACGGCATTCCACATGCTGATGTCGTGGGCGCTGATGCTGGTGATGGTGACCCCGGACATTGCGAGCGGCGCATCCTCGTCACTCCGCCTCGCTCTTGTTGGCGCGCGATTGATCCTGGGCAGCGTCGTATGTCTCGTTCCCGCTTTCATTATATCCCGAACAGAGGGCATGGCCATTGTGGGGAAGCAAGTCAACGACGACATGCGGTCGATAGCTTCGTCGCCGTTGTACATGGGTCGCTACACGCGGGATCAGCGTGTGCGGCGGGTGCTGTGGTCAACGATTGCATTTGAATTCTCCTATGCCGCACTGATGGTCCTTCTGTGTCTTGCCAATCGCGACCTCAACAACACCGCATTCTGTCACGTGTGCGCGGTCGTGCTCTACGTCTGTTGCGTCATTGCATCTGCGCCCTCGTTTCTCTTTGTCCACCTTTTGTGGATATTTGCCGGGATGATAATTGCCATGTTTGGTGCCAAGCTGTTCGGCCTCACCAATGTGGGTATCTCGACGATCGGTCTCGCCATATTCGGCATTCTCATTACTGTGGCAGCGCGATACCGCTACGAGAAATTTGTGCGGGAGCAGTTAGTGGTGGACCTTGTGACGGCAGAGCAAGAGAGGGACCTTGTGAGGGAAAAGGGCGTTTCGGAGGAACTGTTGCACAACATTCTGCCGCCGTCGATTGCAAAACAGCTTGCGGCGAACCCTGACAGCGACACGGCCATGCACCTGACGGAGGTCCGTAGTGGTGCTTGCTTTGTGTCTGTAAATGCAATTGGATGCTGTGTGTGTGGTGACGTGAAGTGGTTGGAGGTGTTGATGAGCTGTGATTGCATATTTGTGTTTTCAACCATTTCTCTGCTTGGTGCATTTATCGGCTTATTCCACGCCAACCAAACAACGATCATAACAACGACATCTTTCTCTCGCTCTCGTTCACACACACACACACACACACACACACCCTTGTCTGTACAGGTGACGGTGCTTGCGATGGATGTCATTTCGTTCACTGCGCGTGCAAGTGCAATGACTGCAGAGGAAGTCGTCGCGCTCCTCAATTCGCTGTTTAATATGCTCGACTCTCTTGTAAAGAACCTCGGCGGCATCGAGAAGATATGCACTATCGGTGGGTTACTCTGCTTCTGTCTATCTTTCTGTTTGGGGGTTTGATGGGCATAGCGCTGAAGTGACTGACCTGAATCTTACATGTCTGTCTCTGCCTCATGTATCTGCCTCATGTCTCTGTCTCTATCTCTGTCTCATGTCAACTATCTATTCGTTGTTTGTTGCGTTTACCTATCGCGCTGAATTATGATTCCTATAAAACTCAACCACACACACTCTCTCTCACACATACACACACACATACATAAACATATACACATGCACAAACAACCCTGCAGGCGACGCGTACATCGCTGCGAGTGGAGTTCCCGAGCCCGTGGCCGATCATGCCGAGCGCGTGTGCATGCTTGCGATGGATATGGTGCGTGCTATCATGGGATATAACCTCATTCGGGCAAGCACTTCAAAATTCGATCCGGTTCGCGTGCGCATTGGAGTGCACTCGGGCGGATGTGTTGCAGGTGTCATGGGAGGGAAGGTGTGTGTGTATATTTGTGTGTTGGTCTTTGTTCGGCGCCTGTGTGTTTCTGTCTACGCCTGTGTGTTTGTGTCTGTGTCTGTGTCTGCATGTATCCGTGTCCTTATGTGTGTCTGTCGTGCCTGTCTGTATAGGTGTGTGAGCATGTGTATGTGTGGTTATGTGCACCTGTTTCTGTGTGACAGTGTGCGTATGTTTCTGTGTGCCTGTGTGTCAGTGTGTCTCTGTGTGTGGAGCTGCCATGAACATTCACATCAGAACATTGCACACACACTCCCGTATCACTCCTACAGCAATACAGTATGCCATATACAACATGCTTTACTCACTCACTCACACCTACCCACACTCACTCCGACAGGTCCGCGTCAAGTTTGATCTCTACGGCGACGCGATGGACACGGCTGTTCGTCTTGAGCAAACGGGTCAGCCTTTGGCCCTTCACATCTCCTCGGAGACAATCCGCCGCCTTCAGACACTCGAAATATTTCCCGAGTGCTCGTTTGTTCTGGAACAGTCCGACCCACTTACGGACAGCGGGTTGCCGACGTATTTGGCAAGGCCGACAGTCGCTATGTCGACGGCGTCTGTGCGTGGCAGTGAGTCGCCTAAGTTTCGCGCAAGCATAGCGCCGTCGATTACCGTCCCGACTCTGACTGAGGCCCATTCACACGAAATGCTCGACGCAATGTTGGTGTGAACGGCTATGCTGTGTCGGGATGACAGGGGAGGAGGGGGTAGCCTTCTTGCGGATTTATTGCGCACTCAATTACATAGACGCCGCTATTTACATGCAAACATACACAAGGGTTCACGCACATGTAGACACTGAGCACATATTCACATATTCCCGAAACTCACACTGCACACGCACGCATCCACTTCCACTTCCACTTCCACTTCCACTTCCACTTTCACATTCACATCCACTTCCACTTCCACATTCCAATTTCACATTGCACATTTCAATTGCGTGCGCACATTTTGTACATTATCAGCCACCCCTTTGTTCGGCTTCATGCGTCATCCTTGTGTCGTGATGGTGTTAACACAATTCGGGTAAGCCTCGTCAAATACAAGCATGAAAACCTTGTAAATGCTACTGCACATGCAGCTTTGATCTTCTTTGGCTTTCCAACTATCCATTATGGGTGCAAAAACAGGGAACCGAACATGGCATGGCGACATCTCTGATTCTAATATCGAACCGGTGCTTATGGACAGTGAATGGTCAACTGGCCGCCGGTTCTACATGGCGGCCGCATGCAGCCACTCTGAACATTTATAGCATAGCAATACGTTCAGGAAGCATTCCAGCCTTTATAATCGGTACTGGCATTTGGATGTTCGAATGATTGCCTATTGTCATTATCAGTAAGAAATGCCCCACACATGATCAGATGGTGCCGCTATTGTGGCGCGGCGCAATCGCAAAACAAATCGGCTGATTCAGTAACATCAGTGTACGTACTGACCGTGACTGCCATGAGCAAGTGGATCACATTATGGCGACATGAGTCAACTAAACTGACGCCGCAGTTCAAACCATTGATCGCACTCGTGAGATTTATACCAAACAGTTGTCATCTCAAGCCTCTCTGGTCACAATGGTCACACATCTAGCTGTCATCTCAAAGCCTCTCTGCTCACAATGGTCACACATATGCATCAAAATCAGTTGGCAGTGTCAAGCTGACTGCGACATGACTCAGCAGCCTGTCGACTATTTGCGGCGGGTGTGGCATGCGGACAATTTATCCGTCCAATCAGAGTTCGACAAGCTGGCCGAGAATGCGACGCGTCTCAATTGTCAGTGACAATTGCACTGGCACTGAGTCAGACACCCCAGATTCGGCCAGTACACGGCGGACTCGGTCGCCAGAGATGCAAACAATTGTGTCATAACACTGATAATTTCAGAACAGAAATCAAACAGTTTACTGTAAAATAACCCCCTTTTGGGCTGAAGATTAGGACAAGTGCTGAAACAGATTAAATGCCGGTTATTTCAACCAAGACGACACCGCGGTCGGCCAGGCAGTCGATATCGGACGGAGGGTGCCTAACTGAGCCAAATGCCGTCATCGTCGCAGAATTTCCCCGCTGCCCCGTACCTGGCATGCCACTGGAGGCGATTTTTGGAATGCTAGGCGGGCGGGGCCGTCGGCAAGGCCAAACTCATTGCATCGCGAATCACAGTCGAGCCGCAGTCTTGCCGGTCGATTCGGCACGGCAGTATCGGATTGCCGAAGATTCACTATGGCATGCGCCTGATTTCACATACACTGGGAGAAGGAATGAGACAGGGTATAAAAACGAGTCGGAAGTGATCAGGATTACAACACCAACAGAGCATCACTCATCCAAACCACACCAGCAAATACAGTACATTTGTACGGTCAACTGAACTGAAGATGAACAACCAGCAGCAGCAGGGAGGACAGGCCGGCCGGCAGGGCCAGATGCCCGATACAGCACCGACCAAGCCGTTCAGCGAGGCGCAGGGACTCAAACCCCAGCTGCACGATAATATTAATGCGGCGGGACGCGGTGGCCAGGACAGCGAGGTCAGTCTGCAGTGGAATCCGCTTGTCAGAGACTAACTGGCAATGTATGAGACGTCGGTACTGAACGCTTGACGCACATACACGCCGCGTTTAATTTATGATTTCCAAGTGTGAATCCTCATGAAAGTGTTGATATTAATTTGCTTGTGTTCATTATTTGATGCCCCGCACTATTGTCATCGGGTATTGCATTGGCGGTATTCCCGGGTATTATTACGGAACATTCTGCATTCGGCAGGGAAAGGTCCAACCCAATGCGGCGCAGGACAAGCTCCAGAAGGGCGCTCAGGGTGGCGGTAAGATGGAGCAGCAGCAGAAGAAACCGTGATCGGCGTTCACGTGAGGCCGCCGCCGGTCGATCGATGGACAGGCCGGCCGACAGGCTCCGTCCGCTGAAACTGGCGCACGGTGCTTGGATCGGACGCAGCTTCAGAGCAAATGATCAATCGATTTGGTGGTGAAATGGCCTCGGCCACTGACATGGCGACCGTAGATACACCGACTGAGGTCGTTGACAGTCCGTTAATTGATCGTGTGCATGTCCGACATATATAGTTTGCCCGTTGTACGGACCCTTATCTGCCATACGGGCGGGCAGCGGTGTGAAGTCATGTTTATTCGGCTATTCAATAAAAACTGAGAATCTTTCTCACCGGTATTTTACACATTGAGGCTTGACTCTGCAGTGCTTTAGATATCATTGGCAAAATGTGTCCGACAGGCGAGCTAGTATGGACGCTGCCGGCAGGCCTCGGCACCCGCGGTCCGAATCGGCCGTTGGACCTGAACATCCGCCATCAGATGGTTTGAAGTCAGGTGTTTTATTTCTGTGAGGAGCTGCTTGAGGCCGGTGGGTGCCGGCATGATCGCTGCAGTCAGTGTGTCATCGCTCTGGTTCTATTTCCGTATCAGCTGTGTTCTTCGGCCGGCAATTTGATGTCTGGATCTGAGCCGTCCCGACCGGTGTCGTGTGTGTCGTGTTTATATGCATGTGTGTCGCCAGTGTGTGTCGTATGTGTCGTGTGTGTCGTTTGTGTCGTGTGTGTCGTTTGTGTCGTGTGTGCTGACAAAACCGAGGACATGGTTCAGACAGATCTTGACATTACAGTGATTCAGGTCATGGCGGATGCAGTTAACTTACTAACTCGGCTGCGCTGTTGCAGCACTCTCGTCTCTCAAGTAATTGTTCAAACTCATCAGCTAAACACTCAATGTTTATAAAGCTTTAACTTTCATTTTGTCTCGTGCGTACAGACCTGCACAGCAGAGTACATATGATTATAATACTAGTACTGTACTGTGGAATCAGACGTCCTGATGCGCTACAATATGCACGGACAGATGTACGTAGCATCGGCAGCAGCCATGTTTAAAGGGCACCAATGCATAACGTAACCGGTCTTGTGTCAACGAAATTCAGCAATTAGAAATGGATGTGATTCATTGGAAGAATGGCAGCATTTTTATGTCCAATGCATACACCAAAGATCAGTGGAATACGCGCGGCTGTCAATGGCGCAGGGCCAGCGTCAGATGACGAAGGGCATGGGTAAACGGCATTGAAGGCAAGCGGGTCCAACACACACGCACGCACACACACACGCACACACACACACACACACACACACTACAACACAGCTGATGCCGCAAGCTGGCCGGGCAAGTGAACACAATTGAACATGCCAAGAACGCAGATTGCACACGGCCTACTTCATTTGTCCGCAGGGCAAGGACTCTGCACGTTGAATCCACCCCATCCACTAAGCTCAACTGAGGCATCGTGGGTGAGCACAGCACGCACAAGCTCCTTGTGGAATGTCGCCACGCTGTCCTTGTCGACTCCCGCCGACTCAAACGTGGACATGGACACAGTCTTTCCGTCCGCAAAACGCCCGTCCGGACAGAACCACGCAATGGCAATGTCACCATATTGTTCCGCGAGATCGACAAGGTCTGTCACGTCGACCTTCTTGTCGGCGGGTATGAGCTTTTCGTATGCCTGGCTTGCAGAGCGGCTGCATTGGTCCCACACAACTTCGACTGTAGTACCGCCACCACCATACTCGACGTCCCGGTACTCAATGTACTGCGTCTGTGTCTGGCAAAGGTGCCACTTTGCGGGGAAGAGAATGCGAACGAGCGATGCAAGAACGGCGGGCTGTTGTGCGACGATCTGTTCGGCAATGTCGGACTCTGTCGTCGCATCGTACGTGTTGTGGATGACAGAGAGCATCCGCATCTTGAGCGGAGATGACGTCAGAGTGCCGAATGAGCGAGTGTATGCGGCAAGCAGCTTGAGGTAGCGCTCGTTCAGCTCGGACTTGAGCTGCGCCGCCGCAACTTCGGAGCTTGCGTTGGTGTCATACTCTTCCGGCGTTGTCGTCGTCTTCAGCTCAGTGAGCACACCAGACGCAACATCTGCAGTTGAGTGCATTTGTAGAGTCGCCTTGTTAGTGCATTGTGCATACATAGTCACTCTGTATAAGGACACTTTGGGAATTACAAGAGCGCCGCCCACGCATGTCAATGCGCTCCGTCATTGCATTCATCGACTGTTCTACTATGACGACTGAGTACAAGGTGACACACTCACATAGGCTGAACTTTGCGATTAGGTTGGTCTTGAAGAACGTTTTTGCGGCCGCACTGCAGATTGTGCTGAACACGCCGAGTACAAAGTTGCCAAATCCCTGCGCGGGCTTCACCTATTTATTTTTTGGAGGGGGGGATGAAAAAGGCAGTTAGAAAGATTACCCAGAGAACGAGTGAACAGGTGACGCAATGAGAGACAGGGATCCGTGGGTATAACAGCAATCCGCAGTGATAGCGCTCCGGCGTGCCCACCTCAGATGTATCCTCCGCCTGCACTGTCTGCTTCGCGAGATCAACGTTGGCCTGGTACGTCCTGTCTTGGGAGTCGAGCGCCACTTTTGTCATGCTAAAG
The DNA here is from genome assembly GCA_943704495.1 of Pigoraptor chileana. NCBI lineage: Eukaryota > Filasterea > Ministeriida > Capsasporidae > Pigoraptor > Pigoraptor chileana. Next base: position 21,556 of record CALSCR010001611.1, read on the forward strand.
AGGCCGGCCATTGCAGTGAGAGCGGTAAACTCTTCAAAGAGAACGCCAAACACATACTTGCGGCAGTTTTCGTCGCAGGATGTGTGCAGCTCCGCCTTGACCAAATTCACAAAGAACTCATTTGACAGGGACGCCTTCCATGACGCGGCGTACTGTGAACTGATTCCATCGGATGCGTAGCGATCCCTACTCAACCGCAAGAGCAGTAAAAAAGTAAAGCACGGAGATTACGTAAGACCTTGTCATGGCACCCTATTTCGACGCAGATATGCCTTGTCTCCATAACAGATCAAGAGAAACAGACTCCCCTTGCAGGCAGCACAACACACACATTCAGATATATACACCCCATATACATTCGGTACATACACACACACACGCACACGCACACGCACACACACACACACATACGCGCACACATACACACACGCACGCGCACACAGAGCCCAAGAAAAGGAGAGTGCGTCTGTCCTGCTGCCACCACCGTTACCCACCGAATGCTATCGTGCTGGTTGCTCGTGAGCTTGAGGCTGACCGTCTTGTAGCATTGCAGATGGGCAGTGCCCTCCGCAAACGCCCAGTATCCTTTGTCGTAGCTCGATGTGATCGTATTAATCTTGGCCATTAAATCCTCTGGAGACGTATATGTCGGGTCTGTAAATGCCGCAATGCAGTGAATGGGCAGGTTAGAAACGTGTGACAGAGGACTCAGAGAGCCGTCATAACAGCATACACAAACGAACGCACAAACAATCAAACAAACAACAAACAAAGCACACACACACACACAGCTGAATGGGTCAAAGTGAAAATCATTTTGCGCAACTGCGTGCTCACCGGGGCAAGCGACCGTCCCATTCTTGTTGAGGATTGCCGCAGAGAGCGTCGCATTGCCCGGCTGAAAGAAGCACCGCGTAATGTCCTTGACGTGATATCTGGGGGGCACCATGCCAGCTGCCCACGTGCACACATCCGTCAGCCCCGACAGGAAGGCCTCGTCCTCGGCACTCGCGCACGCACACACGTCGCGTGCTCCAGAGTCATTCTCTGCAAACGAAAACCCCGACTTGCAGTACTTTGCCAGTCCAGACGGCACCCTCGCGTGATTGGGCACGGATGCTGCAGAGGACCAGCCGCACCGCGCGTCAGTGGCGGCGGTGAGCGGATCATCAATCGACACGCACCCGCACGTGACCGTGGACGTCTTGTTGGATGTGTCGTTGCGGGTGGCATCGGCCCATCTGCTCGCACATCCCGACGCGCCCCACTTTGCATACACTCTCTTGCCGTGGGGTATGCTCCCGGCCGCCCACTTGCACTTGCCATCCGCACTATCGGGGACGTCGTCGGGTGATGGGCATACGCACGTCTCCCATTTGTCGCTGCCTGTCGGCACGCTGTACCCAGTGCTGCACGATGACGACAGGAGAACGCGCTTGCCAAACGGAACATTACTGGTCCAGCACTTGCACCGATCATCAACAACATACGACGTCGGTGTGTAGTTCTCGTCGTCGGGAGATACGCAGTTGCACGTATTCGGCATGCACACAGAATCCGTTGCCGAGAAAGGCGTCGAGCGCTGTGAGCGGCAGCCCTTTGCAGAAGAAACTACTTTGCCCGCGGGGACGGAGCCATAGTCCCACACGCACGTGCCATTTCCATACGACGCATCTCCAAGAGATGCACATTCGCAACGACCGCCATAAGTGTTCACTTTCTGTTCCATGGAGCGGCGCACACATATAGCATTTCCGGCGCATGTGTGGTTTGAGGAGCACCCGAATGATCCAAGTGGAATGGAGACATTGGCAGGAGCATCTGCACGTGCATGTGAGGATGCATGCAAATGAAAATTATGCGTTTGCATTAATACTTATAGTAGAATTCGCTGAAAGTGAAGCGTGACGGACTGTGGCAGAAGACGCGATGGCGATATAGACATCGACCGCCATGACAATAGATTACTGTCAGTACTGGCAAATGCGAATGATAATCAAGTCAACACTCAAAAACACACAACAAAATCCAGAATTCATTTTCTATGAAAGCGTACACGCACCTGCACACACGAATGGGAAAGTGGCATCACTGGATGTTGGCGTGCCGTATCCGGACCTGCAGCAGGTTTGGTGCCGCACAGCCTTTCCATTGTCCGATAGCCCTTGGACAGTCCATGTCTTCGGCCCCGTTGCGAGGTTATAGCGGCACTTGTACCCGACGATAATGCTGTAGTCGTCTTCCTGGCAACAGCGTACGCTTGAAAGTGTTTGTGCGATTGGGTCGATGATGGGCGCACTGTCGTTGGGGGATGGATGCCCACTGACGGCAACATCTGCTTGGGCAGTGGGAAGGGGCAGCCCTGCTTATCCAAATCAGAATTATAAATGTATCAGCGACTATGCGGCTGTTTGGCCGCCACTACTGGCAGTGCAATATCCGGTCAGTGATAGTGTTTAGGCATGGTATCAGTACTATAGTCAGTCAAATCATTGTCGGTGTCGCCGTCCCAGAGGATACTGTCGCAAACAAATAGGCCTCAGCTCAGTGTCAAGGTTGGATGCTTGATGCAGTTGGATCTCACCTGCAGAGTCCGGCACAGCGGCGAATAGGAGGGCGAGAGCTACCGCAACATACAGAGTGCGTGAAGCGGCAGCAGTGCGGTCGATTGGCAAGGTGGACGCCATGTTGATAGGCAGTCAGCTGGAATTGCGAAGTAGACGGAAGTGTTCGTGTGTGGCTTTACTGAGCCGATTCGGTGCCGTCGGGCCAGGCTGGCACAAAGATGCGCCGATGGCTTCACTCTCGAAATCACAGGCCGTTCGATATAAACCTGAGTTGCTTTAGTTTGGTTCCATTGTGGAGATTCGATGCTGGTACAGCATTGAAGTATATATATGTGGGACCCTTCATGGTTCGATGTGCGACCGGCTGCACTGTCGCGCAGTGACAGATCCCGTTCCCAAAGGCTATTTCCGTCCCCATTGTGCCGTCTAATTTATTTCTTAATAAGGTTTTGAGGGGCAGATAATCCTTAATGCAGTATTGTCACTTACCTCGTGTGTTACTATAAATACATTTTACGGTAAGGTGGTAACTGCGGTGGGTTCTGATTGGCTGGGCGGCCACCCTGAAACAAAGCGACGCATCCAATTGCACGACGACGACAACGACGACAACAACGACGACAACAACAACGACGGCGCCTGATTTAAGCTTTAGATGTGACAGGAGCAGTATTCAGCAGGGACCCTTGATATTCCGCATGATGGCGCACTTTTTCATTCCGCACGATGGCGCAGGTTTTCAAATCACGGAGAAAGAAACACAGGTGAACGCCAACAAAGAAACTTCTCCACATACGAGCGCCAATAGTAGCTCAAAGGAGGCCAACGTGCGTGTGCGATCGTTATGCGGTCGCCGGTCTCAGTACTGACGGATTGATGACAGACGCTGCAGTGCCTCAGTACCAACAGATCGATGACAGACGCTGCAGTGCCTCAGTACCGACAGATCAATGACAGACGCTGCAGTGCCTCAGTACCGACCAGACGCTGCAGTGCCTTAGTACCGACAGATCTATGACAGACGCTGCAGTGCCTCAGTTCAGCAAGTCACAGACAGCTATTATCTCTTGCGTCGGAAGACGTCTGGATCCAAAAAACATGGCATGTCAGGCGCTGACTCGTAGGTGTGCGTCAATTGCAGCGCGGCGTATACTTTGCAAAAGATGTCGGCGATCAAATTCTGCACATCAAACCAGGGTGCAGAAACGAGAAAGAAAAGTAAGCGCTCTTGCGTCCTCATAATAATAATAAAACACTCAAGAAATAAAAACAATGACTGCATCAAAATGTTATACGAACAAGCACACACGCACGACTCACACTTTGCACCCTTGCAAGCACCACATCGTGGAGGCCATTGGCTCTAATATGGCCGTATTTCGCGCGAGTATGCAGCCACTCCACCGCACTTGTATGAGTGGATCACCGCTTTGCAGTCCGCAGTAAGAATGGCTGGTTCGTCTCAGTAGCGATAGCCGTCACTCGTTCACACACACTCGTTCTCTTTCTCTCTCTCTTTACACACACATATATATATGTGTATATATATGTACACATACTCGTCCCGGTCTTCCCTCTCTCTCCGTGTCTTTTCACACATTCGAGTGGGACAACGCCCCTTCGACAAGAAAACTGACGGAACCCGCGGGATCGACCTTAAACACGCCCATTTCATCCTCCAAGTCTGGTGTTTCCCCGCGGATCCTGCAGTGCAAGCCAGTGCGTGTGCATGGGCGTGTGCATGTTCGTTTGCGTGTGTGTGTTTGTGCGAATAGAGGGAATCAGAAGAGTAAAGAAAATATAGCCTCATGCAATCGTGGCACAGATTGCCGGTTAAAAATACAGCCAATTATTGTACACGCGCGCGCATGCGCACACACATACATACACACATGCACACACATGTGCACACACAGGCACATATACACACACGCACCTCTGCGCAATGAGTCCGACCAATTTCTGGTAGCGCTGCCACTCGTCTGCGCTGAACTCGCGGCGGCCAAATGCGGCGACATCGTACACATCGACGAGGGGAATGATCAGGTGTGCGCATGGCTCCAGGGCGGGTATGTGGCGCTGAATGGATGACACCCAATCGCGAAAGGACTGTCGCGGAGACCGCTGAAGGTGTGCATGTGCACTGTCGGCAACAACATTCTCTGCATTTTGGGAGGGTCAAAAGGGTAAGGGTTAAGGTGGCTATGGTTGCAGTGAAATGTGTGAGTGTCGGCGGAATGCAGGTGAGGAGAGACGGACAGAGGCAAAAATGGGGGACAAGTTGGGCGCATATATATATACCTATACAACCGAGAGTTAGAGCAAGCGGATGCATGAAATTCAAATTGTCTCTTATTGAATTATGGTGTGCATGGCTGAGTGCCAATCTGTCTAATTGCGTATGTGGGCTGTCAGAGGGCGGTCGGCTCCCCCGTTACTATACTACATGCGCATGATTGGATGTGTGCTGCTTCGCACACGTCTTTCTGCCGCAACACACATACCCAGTCGTCTCGCGGTCTCCACAATCGAATCCTTATAATGAATTGACACACCCTTTGCACGCGCACCTGGGACTGTTTCACGTATACGTGGGGGGGGGGGGGACTCAGGTCAGCAAATGCGATACGCACACACGCACGCGCGCACACACACACATAGGCGCATTAAACACGCACGTGCACACGAATACACACACACACACATACACACACCACGCACCTCTATAACCCCATCCAAAGTGGCGTTCAGAGTCTTCGGGCTTTGGTTCAGCATTTGTTGTTGCAGAACGTGCCAGATTTCTTGCGATCTCATTCCGCACTTCCTGTGTGTTCAAAGTGTGTGCGACCCAATCAGGACGCCGTCATTCCTTTGAAATGCAGCTTTCCGTCACAGTTCTTCCAAACAAAATACGATGGGCGTCTGGTTGCCGCAGAAGATCTCATTTGCGATTGCGGAAATGAGAGCCCACTCGCGCGCGCACGCACGCACACACACGCACACACACACACACACACACACACACACACACACACACACACACACATACACACACACACACACATATGTCGAACACTTATTTACACACCGTCGGAATTCCCGTCCATGCCAGATGCGAGCGACGCTGCGGTGGACGCCTTAGCATAACAAGGCGGAAGGCTTGACGATAACCCCACAACAAAAACACAATGCCAGCCTGAAAAAACGATATTTACAGCGAAAGATTAACACAACAAGTTCGCGGCATTGGCAGGAGCAGCGATTGAGCTTTCAGAGCATCTAGTCTCTCGTACAAAATGAATTCTGCATTGACTATATTGCATAAGAAACCCGTGACGGAGTCCCACTAACAGTCATCCGACAACGAATCAAACCCACCAGTCCGCCATACACTGCAATAAAGATAATCACAAGGGCCGGGGCAATGTTGGTTAGATCCGCCATTCGTACGAGTGCTGCGCGCGCACACACACACCAAAACACTCGTTCTCTGCTCACACGGCCTTATTTTCAACCAATTGTTCATGAATTCGTTTTCCCAGATGCCAAGTCTACTGAGAGGCAGATACGGTCACAGAAGTATCTGATTAAGTTTACGACGGAAACTTCATATGTGTAATTTTCCGCGGATATTTACGAGAGAGACGCAACTGGGCTCAAGTCTAACTTTGTGCGGAGTGTGTAAATTATGCATATTTAAAAAACAATCAAAACAACAAATAAAAAAACAGAAAATAAATGAACAAACAACAACTACTACCTCCACAATTACAGATGCGGCGGCGAACATCGCAAGAAGCCTTCACGCACAACAGGATTTCATTGCAGAGGAACAAGCCATTTGCCACATAGTCAAGAAGTGCCACACACACACACTCACACACCCCACATTCACATCACACACACACATACACACACACCGCACATTCACATCACGCACGAATCCAATCCCCAAAGGAAGCGGTCGCAGACGGAGGAACAGGCATGTGTCTCTTGTGAGGGTGTGTGCCCATTGAGCTGCAACGTGAGTGAGCGAACCGGTGCTCAATAGTCGATCTGGAGGCGGAAAAAGCGTTGGAACTTGTTGGTCCTGACACCCAGCCTCATCTTCCAGTCGAGGTGCTTCGCAATCGCATTCCGCTCGTCGCGACGGGTGGCATCCGAGTGCCAGTGCTGTAAAGAACCATGCCGTGTGCACGTGTTAATAAAGAGCAAGAAAAAGAAGGCAGATCGGGGTCAGATGGGAGACACGTACACACGAACAGCAATGAGATGAGCGCCGTGCTCTTTGTCGATATTGATCATCACGCATGGCAATAGTCATCCATGGTTGGTGCCATTCTACACAGACACAGACACAGACACAGACACAGACACAGACACAGACACAGACACAGACACAGACACAGACACAGACA
>CALSCR010001612.1:0-10025 GCA_943704495.1 Pigoraptor chileana
GGGGACAAGAAACAACCAATATTTGGTCAAGGATAGAACGGACAAAGTATAAAGGGGGGAAAAGCCACAAATGAGTGACAAATGTGCACGCTGGTTCCCGAGAAGGTAAGCACTTTGTTTACGCTCTGCTTTGAAAACGAACAAGAGGAGGATACAGTCTTCTTGGTTGCCCGTCTCGAGCGAGTTTTCCATTCCGGGAAGTGCGGCGGCGACGCGGCGAAACAGCTGCTTGACATTGTATCCGGCCTTCGCACTCGTTTCAATGAACATGACATTCATTTCCTTGGCCTTTTTCTCTCCCTCTTCAATCGACACTTGGCTGCGCATAAAGATGTCGTATGTGCGGCGAGGGTGAGAGGAGAGAGGGAGAGAGGGAAGGGGACCAAAGTGAACGTTGATTAAAGTCAGTCCTCAGCCAATCAACTCCACAAAAGTCAGAGTAGATATGTCAGATTGAAGTCGGGGTCGTGGGCAAAAGCTTATGTCAAGACTATACAAGTCGCCCACCATGGAAAAATAATTGAAACTAAGGAAAAAGCAAACAAACAACTAAACAAACAAAACACAACATGTCTCGTGCTTTACATGGATGGCACGAACATCAAAGAATGTTGAGATCACGCACGGCGCGCACGTGTCCATGCAACAGCGTGGTATTTGCACATGTGCAATCAAGGCATTTATCGTAACATCGAAAAGTGCACAGCTGACAGGTCTACTGCAGGAGAGATACACACACACACACAAGCAATCACAGCATCTTGAACCGGCAGTGAAAGCAGTGAACAGCCACCATAAACGCACAAAAATAGGCAACAACCCACCGCTTGTCGGCGAGATCAGTCTTGTTGCCAACGAGCATGATAATGACGTCATTGCCGCGCTCGGTTCGGACGTCATCGATCCACTTTGTGGTCTGTAGGAATGAGTTTCGGTCTGCGGGGAGGTGGGGAAAAAAAATGCAAGATTCAAGTAAGTACACTGCCCCTAACCCATGGAAGAGAGTTGGAGTGAGCTTGAAAGTTCGACATCACTAATCCTTATAGTGTCGTACTATCATGTGTCGGTGTTTGGCACAACCCAGCAGCAACAGCATCATCCGGATTCAGTCTTACTTACGTAAGGAATTCACAAGCAAAACAATAAACACCACGACATCCAATCATAACCAGTGTCGCACACACCACACATTACAACACACACAACTGCAACCAAAAGAAAACATAAATTGCACGAGCCATGTCATATCCAACAAGAGGGTGTTCTAATACGATGGCAAGCAAACAGCTAATGTGTGCAAATTGCTACTGTGACAAGAAGATGGGGTCAAAGTTGCGTGACTAGAAGAATAATCAGGGACGCAAGATTCAAGTGGATGTAGGAATTAACCCATGCAACAACCCACATACATATAAACACACATATACGACATCATTATACATCTATATGTGCGTGTGTGTGCGTATAAATCTGCGAAAATGCTCACTCGTAATGTCAAAGACAACGACGGCGACGGAAGAGTCTCGAATGTAGCTGGGAATGAGACTGCGGAAGCGCTCCTGGCCGGCGGTGTCCCACAGCTGCAGCCGCACTGTGCGGTCCTCGAGGTACATTGTCTTTGAGAGAAAATCAATGCCAATCGTTGCCTGTGATTGTTTTGGTTGTTTTAGTTTTGTGTGCGAGCGTTGAGTGGTGTTCGTTATTGTGTGTTAGTATTTGACGTCGCGTTTGTGTTTCGTGCATTAGTTGATCTGTTTGGGGTGTGAGCGTGTGATGTGTGAGTGTGTGTATGTGGGCATGTACGTGTGGCATGTGTAAGGTGTGTGGTGCACGCGAAGAGTTTATCGGTTATGTGCGTATGTGTGTTGTGTGTGGTATTGTGTATTCCAGTGGTCGTTATATCGTGATTGAGGTTTTGTATTTGTTGTTAGTGTTTGATATTCGTGAGGGAAAATTTGAAGTCCGAGATAAACCCACACACACACACACACATTCAAGCGACTGTTTGTGTTCGTTTTGGTGTGTTTTCGGCTTTTTAAATACAAAACTTGGCAATGGATCCCAGCAATAAACTGACCTGATATGTGTTGTCAAAGCTGTCGTACATGAAACGTGTAATCAGAGAGGTCTTGCCAACTGCACATAATGCAAGCAGTACAATTGAAGTGCATAACAGGAACAGATTAATGGAGTTGCCGATCACATCGCCATTGAGAGACCTCAGCATCGGTATTCGTCAATGGGTAGAGTGAGAAGCTGCATGCCAACTTCACACACACAGCAACTGAATCAACCAACCGCTCTGTTCTCCAAGAAACACGAGCTTGAATTTCCGGAGCGGATTTCCAAAGTCTGTAGATGCGGCCATTTTCGTGGGCGGATATTGGGGTTTGTAAAGAGAGAGTGGGTCGCAGTTGACGAGGGGCAACGTGAGACACTGCCGCAACGAAAGGCGTATTAGATTTCCTTCTCTGCGAGTTTGGCAATAGGAAGGTCAGACGGGGGAGAAAATAAGCGGACGATCCTTTCGCAGCAACTCTACTTGATCAATGTGGTTCTGAGGATCGTTTGACAAACAACAACAACAACATTTTGTTTGATGTGGTCGGGATGGATGGGCGTTCAACTCACGATCACGATGCTTTCCCGCTCTGGGAATTTACTTACTAAAATGCACACAGTTGTTAAGTATTGAGCCTAACTTGTGGTTAATTTTCGTCACAAAGTTGAGTCTATACAAAAGTATGCCCAATTGGCACACCCTTTTGGTATGGATTTGTTAGGGAAATTGGGTATTCAGTCGATTTTTTATTATTCGGGACCCAACACGTGAGGGCTGGTCCACATCATCTTCCGCCGCTACAAACAGAAGTCTCGACTGTATTTACGAGTGAAAACACAACGAAACAAGAGATCAGAGAAAGAAAAGAAGAAATGGCGCTGATCGAGACGCTCTACTATGCTGCCGTGGAGGATAGCGTTGATGTCCTCGGGCGCTTTCGCCATCTGGACCTGCACGTGGACAGGCTGTGTGCTTCGGCACTGAAATTGGCGTTTCCCGTCACACCAGATCCCGCAAAGCTGCGCCGCATTCTCGCAGAGTGTGACGCTCGGTGGCAGAACTCGTCGAGGTTTCAAGGGACGGATGGGCGCGTGCGCATTTCGTATTCGCGGAATGGGGAGTGGTCTGTTGATGATTGGCCGATTGCGCGGGCGGCGCCGCCAATACTCACCATTGCAAAGGCACTCGAAATGTCCCTTAACCCCCTCAACGTCGTAATTGACCCGGGAGCTCCGTCGTTCAAAGACGCTCGTGATCCGCTGCTACTCAATAAGACGTCACAAAGGGGTGTTTATGATGCTGCACGGGCCCGCGCTGGCATTTGTCCTGTCGGTGTTGGTGTTAGTGGTGCTGGTAGTAGTGGCAGTGGATCCGTATTTGATGTAGTGTTGGTCGGACCGGACGATTACGTGACAGAGTGCAGCATTGCAAATATTGCCGTCGAGGTGGTCCCTGGGGGAGGGCGATTTGTGACCCCACCATTAAGCGACGGACTACTGCCCGGTGTAATGCGTCGCATCTTACTGGCCAGCGAAAGTGACATGCTATTCGAAGACCACATTACGCGCACCAACCTCGAGACTGCTGCTGCGCAGAATAGGCGCATCATTTGCTTTAACTCTCTGCGTGGTGTGTACCTTGTCACTCTCATATTGCTGTGAATATTGAGTGAAGTTTGTTTTATGCATATGTTGTGTAATTGAAGATATTGCTGCATTGCACTGCCGTGTTTTTGTTTATTGCGCCTCGTTTGTTTCCGTAGCACTTTGGTGTGGTAGATCATGATGACGAAGTGGTACAGGGCAATTACTGATTTGCTTTTGTGCGGTAGATCATGATGACGAACCAGGCAATTACTGATTTGCTTTGGTGTGGTAGATCATGATGATGAACAAAGGCAAATACTGATTTGCGATACTCATTTCCCGGCGGCGGCGCCGGTTTCAAGCGGTGGGCATTATAAATCAGTGCCGGCGAAGTACTTGCAGATGTGAGAACCCTTGCTTGCAGTTGAAAGACAAGTGCATTCTGAAGCCTTACCGACAGAGTCGAGAGTTGAGAGATAGTTGGGCGAGCAGCTTTTGGTCGAGACTTTGACAAAAATTGCAGTGTTGCGTTCATTCTCAGTTTTTATCAATTCAAAGCGCTCACTTTCTGTCATGCCGGTGTAACAAAACAGCACACTTAAGTACAAAAAATGTAGCCGACCCTAGACGGACTCGAACCGTCAATCTCCTGATTCGTAGTCAGGCGCCTTATCCAATTTGGCCATAGGGCCGTGTCGGTAACGTGATTTCTATATAGGAATCTGTTACTTCACATCACCATCCCGCGATCGTCACAATTTGAAACAATGCCTGTGGAATTGAACCTTCTTGAGTTGTACCCGATCAGGGGTACTCCCGTGAGTACCCCTGTACCCGATTTTCTTGAATCACTTGTAAATCAACTGGTCCATTTCAGGGATGCTCAATAGCCCCGCGGCACTGGGCTGACAGCATCCGGCGATCTGGCAAAGTTACATTGGCCACGGCGCATGCCGGCCCCTTGACTACCGACTGAACCAGGCGCCGGAAAATGACTGCTGCGCGGCTCGGCAAGCCGCCTATCGTTTGGCAGTTGGCCCGGCTGTTAGTGAATAACGGCCTGTGTGGGGCCGCCGTCCGGCGGCGAGCTCGGCCTGATCTCTCAGCAACTGAAGGCGGCACTGCTGACCCGGGTGTCTCACATCCTCAGCGGCGTGTGGTTCATCCATTAAGCATTTGGGCAAGTAAGTCAACAAGCGTCCTGACCTCTCAGTCCATTACTCAGTATAGGGTACTGGGTAGTTCTGGGCTGTTCTGGCATTACTTCTAGAACTGTCTGAACCAGGGGCACTCACGGAGTCTGAACCGTGCGGTCGACTGCTTCACAGTGGTCAGCCGTACTACCGATTTGCGAGCACGTTTCATAATGCTTGGTTCCCATTGGCTGTCATTTCTGCAGCCATCAGTGTACCACCAGGAGCTCCTGGTATCACTGACCTTCGTTCCAAACACACAGATGCGCACACGCAATAAAAAGCATAGCAATGAAACAGGTGTATATTATGGAACAACCAATCCAAGAGACTTTTGAGTGCAGAGAAGGATGGACCTTTAGTGCTGACAATACCAAGGCGATGGCTCCGTCAATACAGACCTCGCCGACCGCACTGCGATTGGCGCCCACAGCAACGACGGGGGCAACACAGCCGCCAACACCGACCTGCGGCCCCGACACACTGACCGGCGTGACGCAAACCACACTACTGTCGTCGGTGCTCAATCTCAAAGATTCTGAAAGGAAAATCAGCAGCACCGACTGCCACCGGCACAGCAGTGAAAATAGCCATGTCGACGCAGTCGAACTCCAAAGCGTCGCCAATAGGGATTCTCCGACGGATGATGCGATTGACAGTTGCGAGCCCACAGCGCTTTCCAACAGTCTTGCCGATGAATCCGGTGTAGAACAACAACCACAACAGCAGACAGCGATTACAATGAAGAGGGCCGCGGGCATGCGCCAGTTCTACGCCATTTCGTCAACATATTTGGTTTTTACGCTGACGGATGCAGCGCTGCGCCTGATTGTGCTTCTGCAGGCCAACGACAACGGCTTTTCCGCTTTCCAGATTGCATTAATGTTCACCCTTTACGAGGCGTTTGGCGTTCTGACCAATTTCGGGGGCGGGATCCTTGCGTCCCGGGCCGGTCTCAGGGTCACGCTGGTGATTGGACTGCTGTGCGAACTTGCGAGCCTCGCAATGCTCATGCCATTCCGCCGGCTGTCCGATTGGGAAGACATGCTCGGCTCGCGGACGGACCGCGTCGTCTACATTATGTTTGCGCAGTCCCTTGCTGGGATCGCAAAGGATCTCGTCAAGGTGGCGGGCAAGAGCGTCGCCAAGCTCGTCACAGGCAGCAGCGACGACTCGCGCCTGTTCAAGCTTGTTGTGATGCTCACGGGCCTCAAGAATGAGGTCAAAGGGTTGGGCTATTTCTTTGGCACATTTCTCTTTCGTGTTGCCGGATTCCTGGCATCCCTTGTCACTCTTGCCGTGCTATTGTGCGCTGTGATGCCGGCTGTGCTTTTGCTCGTCCCATCAAACCTTGGTCGATCGACGCGTAAGATCAACTGGCCAGCAGTGTTCAGAAAGAGCCGCGAGTTCAATGTACTCTGTGTCGCGCGCCTCTTCCTGTTCGGCTCGCGTGACATTTGGTTCGAGGTTGCGCTGCCCATCTTTGTAAAGAATGTCATTGCATGGCCGTCCCTCGTTGTGGGCAGCATTCTCGCCGGCTGGACAATCCTCTACGGCCTTGTGCAGAGCAACACGAAAAATATTGCGCTGCAACCCCTCGGCATCTTCCCTCCGCACGGCCGGCACCTCGTTCCGTTTTCCGCCGCCCTCACGGCCCTCGTTGTTGTTCTCGCGTCCGTGCTCACCGCAACAGACCACCTTAGGTCGATCCCGGCAACGGCTTCGGCGCTGCTTGTTGGGCTCGCTGTGTACGCGGTTTTGTTTGCTATCAACTCGTCCGTCCACTCGTATCTTGTCGTCCTGTACTCGGACCATGACAAGGTTGCGATGGACGTCGGCTTTTACTACATGGCAAATGCCTTTGGGAGATTGCTCGGGACCCTCATTGGCGGCGTCCTCTACTCGTTCTACGACAAGGGCGGTGGCGGTGGAAACAGTGGCCCTCCAGAATACGACGTGCAGGCGCGCATGGACTCGTTTACGGCATGTATGTGGGGATCGGCCGTGTTCATGGGAATCGCCACGTTTGCGAGCATGTGGCTTCCCCGGCACCGTGAAAAGCCGTCGGGACAAGAGCAATGATTTCGAGAATGTATTTATTGCTTTCCTCCCCCTCGTGGTGACAGTGTATCAGATGGTGTGAGGACCACGCGGTGTTTGATTTCCGGATTGATATTGCCAACCGGCGCCACACGCCCGCTTCGCCTATCCGCATGTTCTGTTATCCAGCATGGGCCACTACTGAGTACCGTCAAGGGACTGGTGGGGCGGGACTGCGAGACTGCGTTGCCCTTACTGGGTGTGCGGTGCGAGTATCTGCATCACTTGGTCACCGGCACTGGTGCACATGGAGCTGTGCCTATTACGGCCCGGCTGGCGTGTTGAGTACCGATGGTCCCTGCAGTGGGTGCGTCACTTGACTGCCTCACGGTCCATGGCAGCTGATAGTCGTCTTAAAGTAACTGCTCAATCATTATGGTAATTATTATATTGATTGTTACAGTAAAATATGACTCAAACCTCCGTTTCATTATCAGACTCCGATTGGACGAGTCCCCTCTGACTCTGCGTGTACTGGGAGCCAGCCAATCATGTTTGGCTGTTACAATTCCTGCACCAACTGTACGTATACTACACCGCGCGGCTAGCGCTGTTTGAGACCATGACAGCGTGTTTTTGTGAAAGTCCTGTGTGAGCCCTTGTATAACTATCACTGCGTGCCTGACCGCACTTGTCTTCAATTCATGGCATTGCCAACTTCACGCTGCACTGCAGCCGTGTGTCTATTCGAATGTCGCCATCATTCGGAGATATTTAATTATCCATTGTTTTGCAGTCTCGCGGGTAATTTTTTACGACTGTGATGTTGCATCCGTTCAATTTTGGTTTAATTCAGACATATGCTTTGATCATTGCAAACAAATTGTGCCGCTTTGGACTGCAATATTATCAGAGCCGTCGGACTTGTTGAGGAGAACAGTTTGTCCGTCATTGATTGTAAATTAATGAGGATTGAATTGGGAATTTATAATTTCCTTCCGCATTGATATTGTCATTACAGCATCCCTCCGTTCAGTTGACTTCTTTCGGCCCGATTGTTCTCATGTGATCCTCAGGACTGTAGTGAAGAATCAGCGGTGAAATTCGAACAATTGAAAGCTGGTATATCAATGGACGGATAGTAATTGGGCAACCAGTAATTACTGCCAGGCAGCATCCTCTCCCCCCCCCCCCCCCCCCCCCCCGACTCCGACTGTTGCCCGAGTCAACGCATGAGCACAAAGTCCGTCCGTCTCCTCGGCGATTCATGTTTACGAGACACGATGGTTCAACTGATGCTCGTTCCCTCATGTGATTGGGGTGAGCGGAGCAGTTCGCCACCGACAGCACACACACACAGCTGTAATAGATTGACACATATCTACGTAAGGGAAAATGCATTTAATATATATATATATACCCTCGGCTGACACTCTGGATAGCTGGTGATGTTCATCCTACAGAGGGCAGTTTTCCTCCAGGACCACTCCCAACAACGGCGGCGGCGGCAGCACCTGCATCAGCTCCACTGGCAGCCATGCTTCCCGTTGACATTCTGCTTCCGCGGCGCAACATCTTGGCCGCCGGCAGAACGGGTGCCTGACCACCCGGTGTTGGAGGTGCTGTCGTCGATCCCGCAGATGCAGCTGGCGGACTGCCTGCTAGCTTGAGTGCGGATGGACGCCCGACAAAGCTAAGCCGCCGCTGGGTCGATTGAACAGCGTCTTCCGTGGCCTTGAATAGGCTGCCGCGGCGCACTAGTCTCGATTCGAGGTCTGCGCTGCTGCTGGAGCGTCGAGGGCGCCCCATTGGCGGCAATGTCGGATCTGCACTGCTAGCTGGACGACTGCCAGAGTCGTCACCAGAGGACGCGGCGCTGTATCGGATCGTGTTTGGTGCCACTTCTGCACCGCCAATGACCGTCGATGCGCGCCGTTGCAGCGCAGGAAGCACAGTGGCAGTCACTGGCGATCCCGTCGGCGATCCTTCTTCGTCGCTAAACTCATCTTCGAGCCCGTCGTCTTCGTACGAGGCAAAGTTTCCCCGTTTGTACTGCGCCCGCACAAGCTTCTTTCGCTTTTCGGCAATGGGCGGCGATTGCTCGCGGTTGCTCATCATGGCTCCAACCAGGCTGGCGAGCTTGACGGGGTCTGGACTGGCAAGGGTCACGTGCATGTAGTAGCCCTCTTCGGGATCCTTGCCACCGTTTTCCTTCATCTGTTGTGCGTGGTCATGAGTTGTGTATGCGTGTGCGTGTGTTTGTGCGCGTGAGCGCGTGAGTATAGGTGTATAGTGGGACAAGTTTTAATAGCTAGCGGCATGCGGCGTTACACTCACTCTAAACAAAGGTATTCGGTGGCATTATCTCAGGGGGGGGGGGGCCCAAGAGCAAACTGGTATACTAAACCACCGATTCACAACGCCAAAAGTGCGCATACTGGTGTATACAAATAAGGCCAGAAGACAACGTATGATCCATGAGTCCAGCACACAAGAGAGACACGCCGCTCACCCTTTTCAGCTTGGCCAGTTTGGCATTCTCTCCCATGCGATCCTCTTCAATGTCTGCGTTCTCTTTTTCGATGCGATTCTGTTGCTTCACAATGGCCCGACAAAAGTCCGACCAGTGCTTCATGAGGACGTAGAAAATCTGCAAGTGTGTGCACGCAAAAGTCGGAAGCATTGCCAAACAATAAAATATTTTGGAAAAGTGAGCTCACTTCAGTGTTTTACGCTCATCTTGGACAAACATCCGCCCCCGTAAACACACATGCAAAAAACCCATTTAAAATAGTTCGCGCAAACAAAAACACCCACCACCAGTTGAATCTCTCTGAACAATACCCCCGGATGGAGGGACTGTCTTCGCCGTTTCAAGACAAACTGGCGCGTACCCTCGTTCACATCCACCTGCGGAAAAAATTAATCAAACAGCACCAAAAAACACGCCTTGAATAAACAAAAAAAACAAAAAGGTGTATCACACACACAGAGGGGACAGCCACTTTTGTACATGTGAGTGGTGCAAGTGGCATCCGTCACACCCGTGAAAAACACTGCACAAGCCATACACACACACACACACACACACACACACACACACACACACACACACACACACACACACACACACACACACACACA
>CALSCR010001623.1:0-26763 GCA_943704495.1 Pigoraptor chileana
CCCCACCCCCCGTCCCTCTCTCCGGCTGCTCCACGCAAATACGACAGTCATCCGAATGTGATGGGCCTTGTTGGCATTGCCGTGCGTGAGGAACCGGTGCGTTGTGATGCAATGTGCATTTGTTGTACGTTATGTGCGTTGTGTTATCACTTTACGCGTCACCTATTGTCCGTCGCTGCCATGTTGAGGGCCACTTTTCATGCATTTGCTTTACTTACGCTCCTTTTTCAGTATGCTTCAATCAAAGGGTATTGGCACCGTTTGACCCTGAGCATAGCGCCTGTGTCGACTGACTTGAACCTTTGATCTATTTTCGCGCAATCGAAACGACGCTGCCACCACACCCGCAACGCAGGTGCTGATTGTGCTGGAATATGTCCCCCACGGATCTCTCAAGTCCTTCTGCCATCACGTTCCCGAGTCACAGCGCCAGCTCCACGTGACCATCGAGCTACTTGTCCAAATGGCGGCGCAGATTGCGTCCGGAATGCAGTATCTCCACAGCATTGGAATTGTGCACAGGTACAGACATGCATGGACACACACGCGCGCACACACACACACATATATATATATATGTCGTCGATAATGCTGAGTGGAGAGTGCTTTCACCTGTCGTGTGTGCTTGGTGTGAGACACTGAGGGTTATAGTCATGCGATTCATATTGTATATGATTGTAGACGTCAACGTAGCATGTGTATCCTAATATGTGTGCGCGTGAGCGAGTTGAGCTGATATGTGTGAGAACGAAATGTGTTTTTGCCTGCTGGTGCTTGTATTGATATGTATTGATGTGCGAATGATCAACTACTCATACACACGCACGCACTGACTCACTCCGACTCCTGTCGTCATATGTGCATACTGTGATGCCCTCCTCCTTCACAGGGATCTTGCGGCGCGGAATGTGATGGTGTGTCGGCTTTGTTCGCTCTTCATTCAAACGCATGACATGCATCACGTGATTTCGTCCGCTGATGTTCCTCAACGATCTACATGTATGGACAGGCATACATTAACCCCTCTTGTGCCTCCCCTCATCCATCCGGCGTGCATATGCTGGCTGCTACATCACACACACGTACTCCCTAACATCTCAAGTAAATACACAATCCACACGCAAACACAACACAATCACGCACACACACACGCGCACACTCACTCACGCAAACACAAACATACTCACACACACGCGCGCGCGCACACTCTCTCACGCAAACACAAACATAATCACACTCACACGCACACGCAAACACATACACGCACGTTCATACACATACTCACACTCACGCTTTCACTCACTCAGTTACTCTCTCGCACAATAACGGCCATCGTTTTCATTGAGTAGCATTTCCTAACTCCTCGATTTTTTGGCACACACACACACACACACACACACACACACACATAATATCATTATAACCTCATCAGGTCGGACAAAATGCATTTGGAGAATATTGTGCGAAGGTGTGTAATCATTTCCCTGTCATTATCTTGAGCGAATTCTCTCTTACTGTGGCTGACTCTGTATGGGACACAGGCCTTTCACTTAGCTCTAGTATGTAATGCGATGCATGCATATGCCACAATACGTTATGTTATTTGTCGTTTCCCTCTCCTGGTTGTCCTAGTGATGTCCATGGGCACTGCGCCGAGACACAGATTCGAATCGCACATTTCTATCTCTTCCTATCTCCCTCTCTCTCTGTGGAATCCATGGGGACTGACGACTTCAATCCTTTATCTTTATCTCTCTCTCTTCCTCTCACTTTGTGTCTATGAAGTCCATGGGTACTGCGTCACCCTGAGACACTGCACCTGAGAGACGACTTGAATTAAAAGTCTTTATCTTTATCTCTCTCGTCCTCTCACTTTATGTCTATGAAGTCCATGGGTACTGCGCCACCCTGAGACACCGATTAGAGTCCTACACTCTCCTGTTTGTCCTTATTCTGTCCTTTGGCTTTCGCGCTAAATCCACACTGCTGCTCCCGTCTGTTCTGTCACGTGCTCTTCGAGATAGGTGGCTGATTTCGGCCTCAGCAAACACATTCAAAAGGACTATTACCGCAAGCAGTCGAAAGGAGGAAAAATCGCTGCGAAGGTATTTGCACGCAGCAGTATGCGCGGCAGTTGGACGGCAGTTGGAGACGGCTTGGTTTGTTGGCTTTCTATTACAATCCCTGACGTATTTGTATGCGTGTTAATAAGGGTATGCGTTTCGCTGTCTCGACACGTGCAGTGGATGGCAATCGAGTGCCTGACGCGGAAAATTTACTCCGAGAAGAGCGATGTGGGTGGCCATATGTATTATATGTACATACGTATGCATGCTCGGACTTTGATCCTCCACTTAATCGTCTGTGTGCTTGATGCGCTATGTACGCGTCCGTCCATTATGCCCCTTACTCCACAGAATAGTTTTTGATACGTGCGCCATTTCTTTACTACTCGCTGGTATTCCCACCAGAATTAATGACCGCTAGCTCTTTTTTTCCACTTGTGCATGTGCAGGTATGGTCGTACGGCGTAACAATATGGGAGGTGTGTTGTCAAATCACACATTCACGTGATGTGCATGTACTGCAGTTTGCGAGAGTAACTGTCGGTTGCTTGAATTGGGGTGTTTGTTATCTTTCTTCACTCTGTGCGGAGTGTATGGGACAACGCCTATTTCACTGACTCAATTTGGTCACTTTGACTATCAACCTGTCATTCTCAACACTACGCACGCTTACTAATTTCCTCTACTTATCTGCTGGATCCAAACTAGGCGTTCACATTCGGGGAGTCGCCCTTCCCCGGCATTTCCAACGCAGACGTTGTGGGCCATCTCGAGCGCGGTCACCGCCTGTCGCAACCACCAGCATGTCCTCCGCAGCTGTTTCCTATTCTCGCGCAGTGCTGGGAGTTTGATCCGGCGTTCCGCCCAACCTTTGCCGAGATTGCCGCACGTGTGCAGGCCATATGTGACGGCCTCGCATTGATGCATTCGCACGCTGGGCACGTGCCCCTCGGGCCTGCTGGCGTCTCGGTCGTGGATGACGACATCGACGATGCAGCCAAGCCGCTGAAGCCTCGTACAAAGCACATGACGCGCACACATGGCAACCGCGGCCCCTCGGACTACATTGAAATGGTCGCGCGGACCATCCGGGGTGCCGTTACCACAGGACGTTCACAGCCATCGACAGCGAGAACATCCGAGTGGATGGAGAGCCAATCGAACCCCCTGCGGTCACTTGATCTGGCGAGTGAATCGGGTGCTGCGATTGCTCAGCAATATTCGACTGAGAACTCTTACTTGAACGAGGGAGAAGGAGACGGGCAGCTGCTTAAATCGGTATCGTCAGGCGCGTCGAACCCACTGCGCCCTATTGTTGCGTCGCTATACGACAACGACGGCTGCAGCACCGACGATGGGAAGCATACGCCCCTCTCTGTGCGAGAGAAGAAGGGTAGAAGCCATTACGACAACGAGTAACAACACCACAATGATCAGTTTGCTGCTGACGGGTGCTCGTCTTTAGCGGATGGTCCGATGGCGCTGTGCGCCTGAACAACATGGCGTCATTGGATGTGCTCGCCACTCTCCAGCTAGAGTGGACTGGGGGCGTGGCCTGCATCGCATGCAGTTCCACCGTAGGTCGAGACCCATGCCGTGTGCGTTTGGATGCGATACACGAATATCTGCGGAACATCTCCATGAGGGACGGTTGTAATGACGTGGTGGAGAATATTGGCTGTGAGAAATTATACTGTTGCTGTTGCATATTGTCACGGTAACAGCAGCAAAGTTTGAATCTTGTCTTTTAGCCAGTAAATTATAAACCTCCACTGATCAAAAGCGTTGCTGCATGGAACCTGCTGGACCGTTACGATCATTCGTCCGTCGCTAAGCTTACTCCACGGGGCGATCTTTCTGAGCGTCTCAGCCGGCTGTCAAATGCAACCGTTGATCACGGATCCGATGGCGAAGGCATGTTGCAAACGCATAAACGGAAGGGGGACCACTTGACTGTAAACTGTCCGAACGCGCGCTTCGTCCTTCCCTCAATTATTCCATTGGTTCCGGGGATCGACGGTTCTTAGAAAGAAAGTATGATGAGGAATTTGTGGTGCCTGCTATGAACCCTCAAAGGACTCGGCCCGTGTAACTATTAGTGCAGTATGCGAGGCCGATTTATGTCATTGATGCCCATGTAAGGCGGAATTTGTACAGCATTTCAACACTAAAAAGATGGCCGCGTGCCTAAGTACCGCACCCTGATCTTGTGCGGTTGCCACCTTTTTACCACCGATGGCGTGGTGTTGCGTTGATAAACGTTGCAATGTACTTCGACTGCAGGGATTACAGATGCTCATTTGTTATGACTCAGTGCGATTATACACTGTCAGTCAGTTTGGATTGAACCCAATCCATACCCAATGCACGAAGGTGAAAAAAAACACACAGATGAAAAAACACAACACTCCAGCAGATACAGAGCAGGGGTGCATTTAGAACACAGCGCCACACAAGCACAGTCGCACGCATGCATCACAGCTATTGATTGCGATTACAGCTCCATCGTCTCCATGTCGAGGAGGGCCCTGTTCTCCGCCTGCGGGTCACGTGCGTCACGGTCGCCGTCCGTGCCGTCGGATGCGCCACTCTGCTTCCGTCTCCGTTGGTGTATGGCGTATCCACACTGCCCAAGGACCCACAGCAGCGACACCAGCTGCCACGTGACCCACACACGACCCGGCGTCGCGGATCCACTGCCCCCCTTCACAAGCGCAATGAACGCAAAGCCGAGGACAAGTACAAGTACTTCAACGGCAATGTTCAGCACAGCGAACACGCGCGAACGACCCGACGAGGCAAGTGGCGTCGCATTGGCATTCCAAGCGAGCGTATTCCATATGGAGACAGCGTGAAGGACAATGTAGAAGAAGGTGACCGTGCCCAATAACGACGTTGTGGACACGGCGCCCGTCTCACGGAGATCTGTGCTCGACACCATGCACACAAAGCACGCCGTGACAAAGGCGACGGCGTTGAGAGCGAGATTGACGCGAGATGGCGTCAGTCCGCGGGGAGCGAACACGGGCGGCAGAATCGTGCGCTGCAGGCGGTCGACGCCACTAGATCCACTGTCGCCCACATCAAGTGAAGCGCGCAAAAAGGCTGCAAACACGACGACCACGGCAATGACCGACACAGAGGCAATTCCGGTCCATCCGAATCGCGAGAGATGGAAGATGTGTGCCGGCATAAACACAAACACATACACGGCCACAAGGACTGTGCTGACAA
The DNA here is from genome assembly GCA_943704495.1 of Pigoraptor chileana. NCBI lineage: Eukaryota > Filasterea > Ministeriida > Capsasporidae > Pigoraptor > Pigoraptor chileana. The sequence continues at coordinate 5,301 of CALSCR010001623.1, forward strand.
TGGTGGATGCCGCATGAACACGCTTCGCGCGGTCGGGGAGTTCAACCTTCTTTGCGGCAATCTCCACCGCAAACACAGCAGCGACAACGCATGCCGCGGCAACACAAAAGCCGGACACTGCCGTCCCGAATGTGGCGGCCGCCGCATCCGCCACACTGTTTCCGCCGCAGTACCACGGCGACAGCAGGCTGAACACGGCGCGCTGCGAGGCCAAGACGATGGCAGCGGCATCCGAGGGTTCGGTTGCATCCATAGCAACGGGCCACAGCGACGCGCTCACAAGAAGAATGTGCCATGAGAACAGCACCCACTGCCGGGTGACCACCCACACAACCACGCAGCAGACCGCGCTGATGAAAAAGAGCCCAAACGCAAGACGAACCCACAGGTCGTACCTGTGCTGAGGTTGCGGCTCAGCGTCGGCGCCAAAGCGTAGCACAGTGCTCGCCGGTGACGCAGCGCACGAAAACTCGGCGTCAAAGGAGGAACCTGCGCCGCTGTCGACACTCAGTGCAATCGTCTTCTCGCGGGTGCATTCAGACAGTGCAGGGGCACTGAAACACACTTGCGACCCAAGCGTCGCGGCTGCAATCCAAAAGCCCGCCGAGCACACGCGATCGGCGTCAAAGCACGTGGTCGAGGCCGACGGCTGCAGCTCCAAGGCACCCGTTCTGGGGCTCATAAACACAGCGCTCGATGGGAACTCCACGCCGGTCATTGGTGGCATGTCCAGCGTAAACGCCGTCACCGATCCGCCCACGCGCACATTGCCGGCATTGGCGCCGGAAGAACGTGCGACGGCTGCCAGTTGGAGCGTGTTGGCGCCGTCCTGCAGCACAATGTCCAGAGGGCACTCCGCTGCCCAATCCACCGATGAAAGCGATATGCCCTCCTTTGCGATGCCCTCGCCCATGCCCGTTGCGCGGAATGCCGTGTCAGACAGCAACAGCGTGCGTCTGTACGCTCCCGCTGCCGCGCGATCACTCTGGAAGTGCACGCCGACAGACAGGAGAGTGCTATCGTGCAGCGTGACAGCAGGGGCAAACCCCACATCCGGTACTATGATGGACGCGCGACAGGCACGTGACGTCCACGTGATAGCAGCCGCACTCGAGGCAGACCCCGAGGGATCCACAAACGACCACTGCGTTGCCGGGTCACGTGAATCGTCTCCGCAGTCGGCCGAGAATGGCGCGGCAATCGGACGGAAGGCGGCGACGGCCGTAACAGCGGCGCCCGGATCCACCTGGACAGTAAACCTCCCGGGAATGGTAACATTGTTGCCCGAAATGTCGACCGCCGACCACGGGTTGGCCGTCTCCGCAAGGGCCACCATCGCGCTTTGGCACGTGAGCAGCCCCACATTCCTGAGTCCATCGAGGTTGGTGGCGTTGATTGCATGTGTGACAACGGCCAACCGCGACGCGTTGTGCAGTGCAAGGGAGCACTCTCGCAGCGCACCCGGACGCACGCCAAAGGCGGCCCCAAGGTCCACAAGCCACGGCGAGACAGTGCGCGAGGGCGATCCCGCCGTGGTAAAGTTGAGATTAACGCAATCGTCCACCACATGGACGAGGGACACCCCGGCATCGGACGCCGACACCGTCACATCGGTGTGCAGGCCCGCCGCTCCAAAGACAAAGCCGCCGGTGTGCGCCGCCGTGAGCAGGCTGCCGGACAGCACAGCGCGCACGCCAGACAGAAACACGCTCGCGCCCGTGTTCGCAACAGACACGGTCGATCCGGGCATGGCCGAATCAAAGACCAGCTCAGGCCAAGACCGGGCGTGGTCCACAGCAATCGCAGACGGATGCTCAAGTGATGTCCGCAGGTGCGGCAGATTCGACGCCTTCACAGTGAGACCGCCCGCCGTCCACACAAGATAGTCGCCAGGGTCCGATGCTGCAATCCCGATGGCATACACAGAGTCTCGAAGGTGCGTCGATGCTGGTGTTGACGTTGCTGGGACAACAACGTGGACGGTGCCGTTCGACGCCGCGGTGCTCTCAACCACAATAAAATTAGACACGACGAGCGCGGGAAGCTGCACGCGAACGTTCCAGTTGGCCGGTGGCACAACGCCCGGCTGCGGGACGTCGGCGTTGAGACTGAGCACGCATTGGTTCTCCATTGCAAGCACCACCACTGTCGAATTGTCCACGAGGTCCCGCCGAACAACACTTCCAGTGACATTCATCACAACGTACACCACGCTGCCGTCATCTGCCACGCCACGGCCTCCCGCGCGGATCGAGCGTGCATCGTGCGTTACGCCCACCGGCAACTGTGCCTCCGCCAGCCTCCGGGACTGCTCGGCCACGTGACCAGCTGACGACCACACGCGCGGGCGGGCGACGGGCGCCGCAACAACAATGGGAATGTCAAATGCCGCACCGTTCTCGGGGGACCACAGTGGGAGCCCAGCACGCACATTCAGCTGGTCTCGTACGCGATAGTAACCCAGTGACAGCACAAACGAGCTGTCGGCGCCGAGTGGCCACACAACCCCATTCACCACGTGGGGGATGGATGCCCCACACCAAACATCAATCGCATCAATCACGTCGTCGTCGCCGAGTGCAGCAAATGTTCGGTAAACGGGCGCCTCCACAATGAGCTGGTCGCTGTCGCTGCCGAGGTCAAGCAGCGCGTCCGCGGCACTGCGCGCCCACACAATCTTATCCCGGCCGTCGCCAAGAGCAATGTTGAAGGATGCCGACGGTAGCAGATCGTGACCGTGCATGTAGTCGGCGCCGGCGCCCGTCTGGACAGCGACGTGCATGAGCCCCAAGTACACAACGGTGCAGTTGGCATAGCAGTGCTCGGCCGCAACTCCGTGTTGCTGCAGGATGCTACACAGCCACTCTGATGGACCCACCGGCGGCGGCCGTGTTGGGGACGTCATTCCCGTATTCTCAACGGGATCGATGCACGATGGACCGACAACAAAGCCCTGATTGCCAGACTTGTACGAATGGAGTGACGCATTCGTGACTCCGGATGCCGTGTTCACAAGGTACACCGAGCCGTGGATGTCGTAGAGCGGATTCGGCGCAAGCACGTCGTCATCCTCAAGTGACGTCCGCTGTGTGTTGCACGTGATGTCATACTGGTCGGGGCCAACCACCGTCTCGAGGAAGCTTCCCGTGATGACCGTCGACGCCAGGGAGCGGCACACGGTGATGTGGTTCGGCCAGTCGGCGTTCGTGGGCTCCGCAGGAAAGTCGAAGTGCATTTCTGTGCGTGCGGTCGGCGTCACCACCGTCACGCGCGAGTACACGCCCGACACGTTGCTGAACTGAAACACAAAGCGGTGGATGTTCTCAAAGTACACCGTCATAAACTCGCGCGTGTCGACAGAGTCGTAAACAAGAAGTTTGTCGCTGTGCAGCGTGAATTGGTACGGCCGTCCGTCGTTCCGCGATTGAATCACAATTGAATTCACCTGCCCTTCCTCGACACCGCCCGCCACAGCAATTGTGCACGTGACATCTCGGATGGCCTCGTCGCGTCCAACAAGGACCGTGTGCTCTCCGCCGCCCTGCAAGTCGAGGTCAATGCGAGCCAGCGGGTCGCACTGTGTCACCGGATAGACCATTGTGCTGTTTCCATCGCCAATGCCACGCACGCGCACGTGGGACAAGTCCTCCGCGCCGAGCACCTTCACAATCGACGTCGCATCAGACTTGCCAAATACGGTAAGAAACCGGCGCTTAATGTCCGAGAATGTCGCAGAGCGGCGCTTCGCACTCGCATCCATCATGACCACGGCGGGTGTGAGCGAGGCATTGAGGCCAGTCGTCGGCGTGTACATCGTGACATTGAGCGTATTCCTGGATTCGGCGCCACTCATATTGAGGTATCCCGCAATGGTGATCAGATCGGGAATGTCAAACATGTCGTCGCCGGAACCGCCGCGGGGCTCAAGCACGCGATATTCTGGTAGAGACTCGACGACTAGCAAGCTGGGGAGCACCGGGTGCGATGCCACGTGCATGTTTGTGACTCCCTCGGGCTCCTCCAGGTTGAGGGCGAGCACGCCACGGTCGCCCGTGACAGTGTTGTCGTTCATGCGGTACTCGGTTGCTTCCACAGTCACGTGTACAGACAGCGCCGAGCCCATGTGGACCGGCTGCGAGGCGTAATCGGCCGGCGCACCTCGGATGCGCACCAGTGACGTCACATCCGTCTTCATCATTGTGGTGCACGGGACACCGGTCACGTGAACAGTCATGCCGCCCACGGGCTGGTCCAGAAGCACAGTGCGGCAGCGCTGTCCAATGGGCGCTCCCCCGGCAAACATCACCGACGACCCGGATGTGGGGGCCTGTGGTGACGCACCGTCCGCCTGTGACGTCTTCAGGAGTGACGGTGACAGCTGAAGGAGGCCAACCGACCTATCGCCGTCAATGTTCACGTGCACGGACCCAGCAGAATTGGCGGGAAACTGCACCGGCTGTGAGATGCGCGAAAGCACGCGGCAACTGAAACGCTCGCCGCCAGAAGACCCTTCAAACGTAATCGGCATTGCTGCAGACACATCTCGGGAGTTCGACGGCACAGACACGCTCGCGCTATCGCCGGGAGGAAGCAATCCGTGGGTCCGCAGGCCGTCGTGCTCGTGAAGCTGATATGTCCATGCGCTGTTGTCGGTGAATTCGTCCCACGCCCGGCGAGCAACCCCGTATGTGTGGGGGAGGACATCGTCCCCAATGGACCGCCGCGAGTATGAGTTGAGGTTGAGGTTGAGGCCTCCGCGGTCGCTGCATACAGGCGGCGGCACGGCAGGATTGTAGCTTTGAATGTGGAAAAGATTCATCTTCCATTCCTTGCTGGCGAGTGTCCAGCACTTCCGTCCAAACGCGACGCTCACGCACGCGCGGAGACGCACTTCCACACCCCCGTTGAGGTCAAACTCGAGCGCGAGAGCACCGAGCCCACCATTCTTCTTGATGATCCAGAACAGCTGGTCAAAATACACAACCGAGTCCGAGTAGGCCGTCACCAGGCCCAGCTTCCCGACCGCCTCGAGGAACAGCTCCGCGTCGCCCTCCACCCACGCAGGGCCCCACCCAAACCCAACGCCAACAAACCCGCCCACGCGCACTGTCGCCTGCAGTGGCCAGTATGGCGAGCCGTCGTCGTTGCGCGCACGCATGCCAAACCCGGCCGCCATGTCAGCAGGACGATGTGAGGAAATAAACTTGGATATGCCGCGCGAAGTGTAGACAATCGTCGGAGGAGTGAGCACGAGCTGGGCCGAGACAGAGACCCCCAGCCACACGGTCGGCACGGGCCACACAACAACCTGCCACGTGACCATCCCGATGGAGATACGGAAGGGCTTGAGGCGCAGCTCGCATATGTCGAACGGTTTGCCCATAATGAGGTCAAGAATGTACTTTGGAATGTCCTTTGCTTTCAGTAGGAACTTCAGTCCCGAGTCCTTGTCGTCGCGGGTGACGTCTGCCCACACCTCCGTCACGCGCTCTACGTGCACGGGGTCGGCGTCGGGGGCAAACGAAAGCGCGGGGAAGCCATTCGCGGGCTCGGGTCCGTCGGGGACAGGCGCTGGGTCTGCCACGCTGGGATCAAAATGGAACGACTTTATCTGCGACCACGACATGCAGTCCGCGAGTCCCATGAGGGCGTCGATCTTTGCAAGTATCTTCTCGACAGAGCTCAGAGCCTCCAGCGCCTCAAACACACCGTCGAACATGCACGATTCCTCGCACTGCGTCTTCTCCACTTCCATCAGGAACTCAAGAAGCGTCATGTCGCGCCCGAACAGCACTTTGGCGGGCTCCCCCACGTGGCTCATGAGGAGTGAGTTTGGCCCGATCACCTTGTCCAGCGGATTCAACAGAATTTCGAGCTTCTTCTTCACCGATGAGAGCATTCGGCTTACAAACGAACCGACGCAAAACGAGACGCCGCCAAACTTAATTGTTGGCGGAACCACAGACGGGTGCGTCAGGTTCCAGTGCCACTCAATGTCCATTGACGCGACTTTGACGTACGGCAGTGTCTGCAGCGCCTCAACATCCTCCGACAGGACACCTTTCAGCTTGCCGGCAAGGCCAATGTCAAGCTCTCCCCTCAAGACGGCATCGACCGCAAAGTCCGCAGACCACTTGTCGCTCACGTGAGTCACGGTGAGAGCGCCGCTGACTCCGCTGGACGTGTCGGGTGCAAGAATGGCAGACACGAATCCAAGACGACCCTCGAGGCCACAGTCCCCTCCCAGCGCAAACGCAATGCCAGAGTGCAGCACGGGATTGTTGTCGAAGCGAAGAGATATGCCCTTTGTCTTCGACAGCACGAGCGTCGCGCGGAACGTAAAGTCCAGGGTGAGCTTTGGATCGCAGTTGAAGTCAAGCTGCGCGAACCCGCCGCCCCCGAGACCGAAATGGACGGCAGGCACGGGCGGGCGCAGCGTGTCTGTCCACGTGAGAGGCCACGTGAGCTCGTCCTTCGATGCGTCTGGCGCGGGCGGGCATGTGTCGGGCTTGAGGTGCTTGCACAGAATGAACGTGAAGCCGTCCACAAGTATCTGGTCGAGAAGGCCGTAGTCAATCACGCCCGTGTGGTTCATGATCAGGCTATTGGTAAACTCTGTTAGCTCTGTAATGATGCCTTGTCGCGCATCGTGCCCGATAATCGACTCGAGCTTGGCGGGAATGGCGTCCGCAATGGCGCGGTCCACAATCGGCACAATCCAGCTGGGAACCGCCACCAGCAGCGTCTGCATGAACTCGTCAAATCCGTCCTGCAACTGCGACATCACAACCATTGCGTTCTTGAAATAGTTGAGCAGCGCCGAACCAAACCGCTCCATCACGCGCTCCCACGCACCAACAAAATCGGGGTCGCAGTAGGTAGTCACGTGCCATGCAGATGGATCCAGCGCGTCCGCAAGGGCGACGGAGATGCGCAGATCGCACACGGGCTCGCTCAGTGCCGTTAGAGACCCCGACATCCGGGCCGATCCACTCAGCTGCACCGCGACGCCACCGTCGTCGCCGATGCGAGCCTCGAGGAATGCAGGCGCCCCGCGCCCAATCGCTGCATTAAGATTACCAAAACGCGACGAAACAGGCCCGATTGCGAGTTCGACAGCCCCGAGCATCTCGGCAGCGACAGACGCGCGCACAAACGACCCCGGCGCGGCATGCAGGTGGATGCCACCATTAGACCAGTCCGCAGTGAGGGCGAGACGCAAGGAGAATGTGCCATTGATCGACACACTTCCCGGGAAGCCGAGGCCCAAGGGTATGTCGTGTCCAAGCCCCATCCACGCAAAGTCGAGACGGAATCGGTCGGCGTACGACCGCGCTGTATTCGCAGTGACAACGACGGTCAGCGCCGTCTCGCCCATCTCGATCGACTCGCACGCCCCCGCGCCCAACTCCGCATCAAGCACCGCGCAGAGGAGTGTCACCGTCCACGACTGGTGAAGATCGCACGCGCGCGCACGCGCATCCTGCATGATCCGCCCGATGCCATCCTGGGAGATGTCGGCAACGGCTTTGGAGAGGAAGGGAATGGGTGCGTTTGCAGCGGGATATCCCGTCATACCAGTTCGCACAAGTTCGGCAGCGTCCATCCATCCGCAAAATGTGGTGTAGTTCAGCGCGGCAAATCGCTCATACACCTTTGTAATGCTATCGATGGGGTGCTTTATGGACAGCGCCCATCCCGCCGACGCAGAGAGCATATCCCCGGCAGACGGTGACGTCATGCTTGCGTTGACGTCAAAGGAGAGGCCTTCCAGCACGGGCACTTGAAGGCTCGCCGCGCCAAATGACAATTGCGCCACCCGCGCTTCCGCCCGCACCGACCAATCGTAATCGAAAATGTTGCCAAGACGACCGACATCGCTCATGGACACCACAACCTGGTTTGCATCGGCGGCGTCGCGGAGACCGGCCGTGGCGACCACCTCGCCAGACACGGATGCATCGTTCGCAGTGACGTCGAGAATGCCGAGGTGTCCAGACGCACTCGAAGCCGACGCCGACGCCGACACGCGGGCAGATATGCTCATTCGCGCCACAGTCGTGCGGGGAACCGTGGGCATTTGTGTGACATTTCCAAGGGCAAGGACAAGCGAGTTTGACAGGGAAATTCCATACGGCAGAATCCACGTTCCATTGGGTCCGGACGCACGCGAAACAGCTATGCGCACCTGCGCGGTTGGATTCAGTCCGCGGACAGTCGACCCGTTGACGGCCGAGACAGAGACGACAGCAGACATTTCCGGGGATAGCTGCGCAGGAAAGCTGCCGAGGAGTGCGTCCCACACGGGCACGCCGGTGTCCAGACGGATCGATTGGCGCCACTCGACACGCGCCACGGTCGGTGTGGCCGTCGACGCATTGCTCGAGGGAGGTGCGCGGTGCTCCACATACACTGTCAGATCGAATGTATTCTGTCCATCGGCAACCACTGCGGATGGCAAGAGCGCGACGCCATCAAAGTTGGTTGTCACGGACAGCCGCGCGGCGGGCGCAACTCCAAAGACAGCCCCGATTCCCGCGCTGACATTGCAGGCGAGGGATGCACGTGCGAGCGCACTTCCTTCGAAGTTGAAGGTCGACCACTTGTCACCCGTGACGGAGAACTTGGAGACGGCGCTTTCCAGTGCATCCGGCACAAAATCGTGCTCCTTGGAAAACTCAATGTCAATTCCCACAAGGTTCAGCGAGGCCGGGAACACTGAACGCAGCTCCTCTGGGACGTAATTCGCCGACACAACCGAAGACAGCCACGGCCTCAGGCGGCCCCCAGAGCCAAACAGCGCAGTAGCTGCAACGGCAAGATCAGACCAGTGTGTGAACGAGGCAAATGTCGCAAGCGTCCACGTGCGCGACGGAAACACAGTTGCCGTGCCGGTGGGCTGGCTATTCGTCACGTCCATGCGCCACACAGCCCCGGGAATCGTAGGAATGAGTCCAAAGGAACCGCAATCAGTCTTGTCCTTCTGTACTGACACGACGCCGACGGAAAAGAATTCCGTTCCGACGCATCCGGAGAGGACGGTGTGCAATGAGTCCACAAATGACTTCAGCGATGACGTGGGGAGGGCAGGGACATCACAGGCAAAGGAGAACGCACCGCCGTTGATGCTAAACGACACCCGCGCGGGAAGCGCAAGTGACCCCACACATACATCACTCTGCACAAGATAGGGACCCCCGTCAATCGAGATGGACGACATCCAGGGAAGGATCGACGTGTCTGCCATGCCGTCCCACGACTGCACAACCTTCTCGAGTGATGCGGGCAGCAGCGGCGCAACGGGCACACCAAAGGCGCCGGACGACAGCTTTGAAGGCGCGCGGACAATGGACTCGCGCAGTGCCGCAACGAGCACGCCCGTCGCAATGCGGAAGGACGAGTCGGTCTTGATTTCAACCCTCGGCCCACGTGAGAAGTCCAGGGTGTCTGCGTTTGCATCCGCCGCAAGACCGAGACCGGACACGCTCAACTGCAGCGACTGAGTGGAGCCGTCAGCTTCATCGAGGACAACACGTGCATCAACGTCGAGTGTCGCATAGGACGTCGCAGATGACGCGTCTCTCGTGTCCAGCGCAACAGACACAGACAGTGAGCCCGCCTCCACGTGACCACTCAGCATGTCGTGGCGGAACGGCGCCGACCATCCCGTGAGGCGCGCCCGTGACTGTGCCGACATTTCAAATGCAGAAACGTCCTGTCCCGAGAGCACAAACGCAAGTGACGACACCATGACGGCGTTTCCGCGGAAGCGTGACGTAGCCAGCATCGGCCATCCGTCGTCATTGACAACAAATGGCTGCACGTGAGACGCGCTGAAATTGAAGGCAAGTGCAACCGCGGCTTCGCTTCTACCGGAATTCACATCGGCGACAGACCAGGCGCACGCCGCAAAGTGGCCGTTGGCATTGATCGACGACATGACACGTGAAAGGGCACTGTGGACATCGACCGTACCGACAGCGCCGCGCAGCTGCTCGAAGGCATCAATAACATTCGCCCACATATGCGCAAAGTCAACTCCGTCAGCAGCCGATCCCGAGACGAGCGATGTGGGCTGCAGTGTCTGGCCCAACCACGACACGGATCGCGCTGTTGTAAGGGCGCTGCGGGCGGCGTCTACAAGCAATGCCACCGACACGCGACGATTCAGACTGAGAACGTCGCCCGTAAGAAGTGCACGCCACGCATACTCCGGGAATGTCTCGCGAGCACTGAGCGATAGATCCGCCGCAACTGAAAGCGAGTCCGCGTTCGAATCATACACAAACAAAGCCGACCCAAACAGTCCCGTCGCGCGGGGAAACGTCACTGCGAGCGTTGCAAGCGTCCTCGTGACGACAGAAGCGCCATCCGAATGTGGAGTTGAGGTTCCCGCGTGCACGTCCAAAAGCACAGAGAGCCCTGCATTGGCAATGCCTGACACAGACGCGCTCGACACCTTGACGGTGGCGTCGAGAGACGGGCGGGCCCATGGACGGACGGCGGGACCCCACATCTTCTCAAAGCGTGCATAAAGATCATCCAGCCGTGATGAGAGGCGTGCTTGTATCCATTGAAAATCGGCCGTCGAGACGGGCTGGGTACGCATGGACGCCGACAGAGAGAAGGTCAGATTGACGAGGGACGAGCCAGACACCTCAGACGGGGTCGGGAGGGTGACTCGCAGCGGCGCAAGCTCACTATGGGCCCAGTCAATGAAGCGGACAAGCGTGGGCGCAGTGCAGCGGTTGCCTAGTTTGGACAGCAGCGGCGAAATGTCCGTCGGAATGCGGGCTGCGATCGAGGCGAGAGGACCCACAAAGGAAACTGCCTGCGCGGCCTGCCCAAATGCGGCATTCACAGCTGCAACTGCAGATGCCTCAGAAAGGAGAATGTCGGCAACAAGGCGACCGGCGTGCTCGTCGCCAAACAGGTCGCCGCGCGTAGCCGTCACCACCACGTCATCACCGCCCGTGGGTGACGGCACTTTAGCGTAACCCCAGAGAGAGCCACGGCACTGCATCGGGGCGCCCTTGGTCATGTGGATGGCCGCACGTGCATCGCCAGTGAAGATGGATGTTGGGAATCGGGGAGGCCATGACAGCGACGCAGTCCGCGGAGCATACGGTTGCGCTGTCGAAAGAGACAGGGATAGCGCACCCATGGCGACGTCCCCGCGAATGCACGTGACCACGGCACTGGTGGACGCCGACACTGACAGCACACGGAATGCGTCCGATTCAACAAATATTGTGGCGCCGATCGATCGCTGAATTGCTTCCGCAACGACTTGCACAGAGTCGCAGTAAACCCCCGCAGATGCAGATGCAATGGCATGGACAGCGTCGCGCGTCGCTGCATCTTCCTCAACGCCAACTTCGCTTCGAGGCAGGAGCACAACAAATTCACCCGTGGAAGAAAGTGTGCTTGCTGCGTTGTCCCACAGTCGGCCACTGAAAGCGCTTGCCGCATCTACATCGCCGAGTGACGCCGCGTCCAAGAACGCTCCGCGAACGGATGCCGAAAGGGACGTTGTGGCTGCAGCAATGCCGTCCAGACGCAGACGAAGACGGCCAAAGTGGGACGCAATCAGCGCAACAAGACCATTCCTCTGTGCATTTTGCGCGCTCTGAGCTGCGGAAACAACAAGCTGCGCTGGCGTGCCGTCGAATAAATCTGCATCCACAACGACGGCGGTTGCAGTTGCATCGTCGCTAAGGGAGCTAAGGAGAGACCCGGTCCACGGATACACAGCATGGCAAGATACCTCGGAGGAAAATCCGCCAGTGCGCAGAGACATTGTCGCCACAAATGGCGCATCAAAAGCGACCCCGCCGGCGGTACCAGAAACACGCCCGCGCAGACCAATTGCAACATCTACATATACTGCGTCGACATCCACACGCGCACGCAGAGAGCGATGCACCTCGAGTCCTGCAACGGACAGTTGCGATGCCCGCGACAGTGCAGTAAACACAATTGCGTCCGAGGGGAGCGCAGTCCAGGCGGACTCGTAATCCAACGACTGCGGACTGGCGGCACACAGACCCTCCGCCCAAGTGACATCCAGCGCAACGCCGCTAAGTCCATCTGGGAATATCTGCGACGCCGAAAGAGCGCGGATGACATCGCATGGCGTTGATTCTGCGGATTCGCCACCCTTTGCAACTCGCGTTGATGCGCCTGCGCTTGATGATGCAAGGACGAGGGCAATCGCCACACACGCAACAACGGCAGACCGTCGCGCGCGCATTTTTTGAGCTTAATAATCCGATTCCATTCAGCGAAATTGCACAAACATTTCATGCGCTGTGTTGCGTAATATGAGTATACATTGAAATGCGTGTGAATATGTGAAAAGGATGCTCTTGGGTGAAAAAAACAAGACAAACATTGCATCTCCCGTGTGCAAACAGCCACAGACAACACAGCCATTGGTCCCAGCCCAACCTAAAATTACCAATCACAGGACGTGAATGTGATCACGGTGCAGAAATTCAAATGATGCCACTCTGATGTCATGCTGGGTGGCTTTCATGATGTCACTCTGATGTCATGGTGTGGTGTTAAGTGATGTCATATCGGCCCGCAATGAGGTCATAGTGACGCGAATGCATATGCATCCGGGGGTTACATGTCTCACCTGACGTGCGACGGAAATAGCCGTCAGTCAATCGATGGGGTAATTGGCGGTGACCTGTTTGATTACCACGAATCATCATGGGATGCAACAAGAAGAAGGCAACATCAACTTTCTCTCCTCCACCCTTTGCATGTCTCTTTCGTTTCCCACGCACTTTGCTGTTCATTGAAGTGTTGGGAAAAACCATTGCTGCTGTTGAGCAAAGGCGCTTGCCGGCATTCCTTGAAACGCATCAATCGCGTTTCAGTGACTGCACGCCTTGTTGCGGCAAATTGTTGCGGCAGAAGCCTGTTGGGGCAGCCCTCCCTGCCTCGCATGCATCAAGCATGACCGCCGCGTCCTTCCGAGGGGCTTGCATCCCTCTTGTCACGTGCATGGTCACGTGTATGGTTGGTTTGACGGCTGACGGAGCGGATGCACTCGCCCACAAGGCCCTCAGATACTCCGAGGGGAGCAACAGCAGTGGCGCAACCGTCGCCGTTACCGATGCGGAGCTTTCTGACGACGAACTTGCTGCATACGATGCGTGCTTCGGGCCGCAGCGTGCTGCGTTTGTGTGTGGACGGTATGTGTGTGTGTGTTTGTGTGTGTGTTTGTGGGTGTGTCTGTGTGTGTGTCTGCAATTGTGCTGAAGGGAGCGTGTCAGCGTGGAAGGCCGTTATTCAGCAGGCCGATAATAATATGTTATACAGCTTGTGTCTTCTGCTTTCTCGACACAGCTGTCAGGATACTGCTACATCATGAAGGCATATCAGACAGGTAATCATGCACCATCATTCAACCGTGACAACACACACGCTTGCATGCACATATACACACACACTGTGTGACCTCACACAGGTTCGGAACGCTGACTATTCTCGCCATACTGACGGCGCTTGTGTGCCTTGGGAAGGCACTACAGTTCCACTGCAACGGAGGCAAGCGCGCGTGGCTCAGACATCAGGTGTGTGTGGGCCTGTTGTGGCCCAGTCGCTCATTGTGTGCATTCAATTTGGACAGACACTCAAACCTGCTTTATCATCCCCTCTAATCCTGTGCCTTCTTCTCTGCTTGGTAACCCCAAACGCACAAAACGCAAACGAATGCACAAACGACAACGCCAGGTCGTTATATTCTATCTTGCGTTTGTGCAGAGCCTCCTCTGCTTTTTCCACTGGGTGAAATGGCCTTACTCAGCCCTCATCTTTGCGGCGCAATATGTACAGCTCATCCAGTTTCTTGTTGTAAGTTGGTTTTGCGGGACTATGGCATGCCGCATTGTGGGCCGACATGAGCTCGTGAAGAGGTGGGTGTCGTCTGTTTTGTCGCTGAATGAGAAGGATAATAATTCTCTTTCGGTGGGATGTGCACTCTTCACTGCCTGGCTTAGTCCAATAGTACTGAGCACACATGACCAATGTTTCTTACGGCATTATCCCAACGACTACATGCAAACGGGGCAATGCATGCAGCCATTAATTCTTCCAATGGTGTATCTTGTCTTCGTCGCAGGATCGTGCATCCTCCGTTGATATTTTTCTTCCTGTACTTCACGTGCGTGTTTGTGTTTGGGCTCATTTACGTCAAAGAAGCGGCCAAAGAATGTCTCGGTGAGCTGTTCGAAATATATTTGTCTGCGTCCACATTGGTTTATTCCCTCTGAATGTCGTTTGTTGTGTCCCGTTTTCACCATGCCGTCACTGCGAAAGTGTTCCACTTGTCAGGGGCGCCGTAAGTTTCTGACGGGAAGTGGGCTATGGAGTATGCTGATTGTGTTGTGTGTGGGTGGGTATGGGTATATACTTATATATGTGTGTGTGTGCTGTCACTCATAACGCATTTCTGTGCACGCGCAGAGCCCCACTGGCTGCTCTTCTCGGTATCCAACGCCATCCTCGCCCAGCTTTGCGTTGTTGCTGGCTATCTCATCATCCGGTGAGTATGCGTCTCCCTCTCTCGCCCTCTCTTATCCTCAATCGGTCGGTTCATTTTTGCTGACCTAGCCGAGCCATATTTGTGTTCACCCCGCCTTCCGCTCTCCTTTTATAGCAAGCTGAATGCGACGGCAGTGTCCCTCAACTACAAGCTGACCACCATTCGCGGCCTGATTGGCCTCATGGTTGTGTATGAAATATCTGCGGCCGTCGCCATTATATACGACATTCTCCTCATTACAATTGGGCGAGAGTACGGTTGCGACGGCATATTCGGGGTGTGTACTCTTTGCGTCTCTAGGGATTCAAATAATGTCGTATATATTGTTGTGCTTCGGTTGGTGGCATTTCCGGATGGTATACTGCATTGTGTCTCTAAGGATGCAATGTATAATTGTCGCACTCTGTTTGGCGAGCCCTTCCCTCTGCAATGCAGTGGCACTTCACTTCGTCTTACTTCTCCATTTTTCCATCAGATAAAGACGTTCACCTTTGAATGTGTCCCCCATGTTTTTCTCCACGCATCTGCAACGTCAGGGAAAAAATTCTGTTGGAACGACACTCGCCTATGTGATCTTGAAGTTCTGCAAGATATTGCTGCCCTCGTGGACGTTTCTGTTCATTTTCAAGGCGGCCAAAGCACCCCCGGCGGATGTGCCCGCCGTCGATTCTTCCGTGGTGAGTGTTCATCGTGGACTGTGCAAATCTGATCGTGTCTGTCGCAAAGTTTGCTGTGTCGCTGATTCTCTTTGCACAATACTATATTCATGTTCTCTTTGTTTGTATGTACCTTATGTGGTATTAGTGCCTTTTCAGTATCAAACACGCGAACCCTTATCAATTCACTACACTCCCAATTGAAATGCAGCATTCCTCGACGTTTGAGTCCCGGCACGATAGCCACGGCTCCAAGTCTCAGCACTCGATGTTTGGTGAGACAGCGGCTCTTGGGGCGAACGACGAAGAGGGTGCGAGTCCTCGCATATACGGCAGCCTCGACTCGCTCTCGACGCCACTCATGAACGGATATGACGCAGCGTATGCGCGACTGTCACCGGGAGATATTAATTCGGCGTCGCAATCGACACCGGCATACGAGCACTATTCAGAGGATGACTAATTTGTGTTTGAAAATTCCCTTGGTGCCATGGGGGCCTTTATTAATAACTTTTACAGCCGATAGATTGCTTTGTTTGAGCTCGGCGATTATTTGTCTGGCACTGAACTCAACGGCGGCCGCATGTAGCGTCACGGCATTTCTGGATCATGGGTTTGGTGATTTTTGTATGCGCTGCGTTGATGTGTGGCTTACTTTACTTATTACTTTTAATGTCTGTGTTTGCATATTCGGCGGTGTAAAAACTATAATGTAAATAATTTACCATGGATGTAGCCGCTGTGCGGGGCGACTGACTAGTGGAACCGGGGTTGCCGGTCCGTGGGCTCGTTTCGTCTTGAGGAGAACGTAAACTTTTATTGCAGCTGTCATTTGTTGTTGTTGAATTATATATTAATAGTTTCCCCAAGAGCAGAAATTTACAACTGGTCCTTTGCAACGGTCACATGTTGCACTGTTACCTGCACAAAATTCTCTGCTCATTCTATCTTCGGTGTTGACTGAAAATCTTGGACAACCAAGACGGGAAGGAGGACGACAGGAAGTTAGTTCATGTCCGCCTTGTAAATGAAGCCGACGGTCAGGACTGACGAACCAGCGTAAACAGACGCAGAACAATGACGCCGATTGGACCGACAGGGCACATTGATAGTTCTTTAGTAGTATCAAGAACTGCATTGAGCGACAGTCAGAGATTACAACTGTAAGTACTGTAATTTTGGTCACAGACTGATTGGGCGTCAGTCTCTGTGATTCACTTGCTGCAACCTTTTGTTCATTCATTCTGCGAGTCAAACGAGTCTGTGACAAATGACAGAACAAATCGACTAGCAATTGAGTGGGAGCAATAAGCAACTCACGCGAAAGATGCCCTCAGCTATAATGTAATTGCGTGGACGTTCATCCGCTGTAGTTAAAGTAACTCAAAAGACTAGCACTTAACTCTCCATTCCAACATTACGTAGACCGAGGCGGGCTCTGTTGGACACATTTTTTGTTATTTATCAGACTCGACGATTAAAGGCAGCACGACAGTAAACAGGAAACCAAACGGCATAATAATTCAAAACGCAACGGCAATACATACACAGCAATGCAAAAAACAAAAAAATGGATGAGAAAAACCAAAAGGCATGGGATGACAGGGACAGTGGAAGGACTTCAGCAGCCGAGGGTGACTCAATACCCCTGATTCCAGTAACAAGAAGACAAATCGAAACAACGCAAACAGAAAAGGCAATCACGCAGCCACGCACGCAGGTGGCAAGCAAACATGCTCCGGCCGCGATAATCCCGGATGGGTAATGACGGGGAATGAGTTCCTTCCGACGCAGCAAGAGAAGAAGAGCACGCGTGTACAATCGTCATGACAAGGGCAGTTGCCTACCCGACGCCGACAGGCACACAGACCGAAATGTGAATGAGAAGGGCTGGGACATGCACAACTACCGCACTAACACGTTCACAGAGCTTCTACCAGCTGACACTGTGGCTGCGGTTGAGGCGGCCGATGGGCTTTCCAGACTCGTCGAGCAAGACGCCGCCGACAGAATGGACGCCTGGGGGGTGGTTTGCGAGGCCCCTGCCGCGCCCCTTGCCCAGTGCCACAACAGCAGCGCCGCGCGGTCGTGATGCAGGCGGGGGCATCAGAGTGATGGAGGATGCATCAGACGCACACGGCGGCGGCGGAATGATCACGGGTGTGACGTCCACAAGGCCATTCTCCTGCATGTTGCATGCCGCATGTAGAGGCCAAGGCAAGAAAACAAGGACACGCGCCAGTGTTAGCACACGCGGCATATGTGATTGCATTCTTTGTTGGACCGACACACAGTCACATACACAGCGGATAAGGCTGGCAATATGCGGGTGCATGAGTACAGCACAAGTAAACACATACACACACCCACACACAACTCACCTTGTGCACCCTGAGCTGCTCTTGAAGGACAGATGTCTTGAACTTTTCCTGATTGAGCTCGATGCGGAGTTGGGATTGTGAGTCTGTGCGCGTGCGCTTCTTCGGATCAAGCGATTCAAGGATAGCAGGAATTTCGTCCGCGGCAGGTCGTTGTGACGGGTCCGGGTGGACCATGACCTGCATCACACACAGAGAGAGGGAGATGAGATAGAGGAAGATAAGTGAGACAGAAAGACAATAAGTGAGAGAGAGAATGAGAATGAGAAAGGGGACAAAGTAAACACATAAAGCCACAAAGTGAACAATATAGCATTAGTCGTACCTTGAGCAGTGCCTGAAATCCCTCGGAAACAAGCGGCAAATGTGGAAGATTTCCATTCCGTAGGGCCTGCCATTCCTCGCCACTTTTAGGGAGGGGCTGCCCAGACGCCTGGGGGGCAACCGAACACAAAACAGAAGAGGAAACATTAGAACGAGAAAGAAAAGAGGCATGCAAACCAAAGATCAGTGAGTCTCGTTCAGCTACATACACACGCACACACAAAACCACCGACGCATCCAGACGACAGCACTTGTTGCAAGGAAGTACACACTCACCAGCTCATACACGGAGAGACCGAGTGCGAATATATCGGCCTTTGTGAGGTCCTCGAAATTCTCCTCCAACACCTCACGTGACAGGTAGCGACAGTCGCCCTCCTCCACAACAGGCCGGTCGGCGGCGGTCACGTGACCTACATTGAAGACACAGCGCAATTTACGATCCAATCGTTAGAATTTTGCTCGCTTAGTGTCACACATACACACACACACACATACTCTCTCTCTCTCTCTCTTGAGGAGTCCATTGGCAGAGCGCCTAAGACACTGACTTGAATCCCTCATCTCTCTCTCTCTAAAGTGGTGTGGAGTCCATGGGCACATTGCCTAAGACACTGACTTCTCTTTCTCGCTCTCAAAAGCGTGCAGTGGGTAATGAGACAACACAAACACAGTAACAGATGCAACTTCAAGATTAGTTCCGCACCAAGGTCTCCAATCTTGTAAGTGCAAGTTGCTGCCTCGACATCTGATCCCTCCGAGCGCCGCTTCTTGCTCCGATGACCGACGTGCGTGGAGGTGGACACGAAAATGTTCCCCGGTTTGAGATCGAGATGCACCAGATTCTCCTCGTGCATGAAGGCGAGTCCCTCTGAAATCTGCAATTCCGATCCACCGTACACAAAAAAAATAAACACAAACACATACACAGAAATGTGAGCAAGCGACCACATTCACTTTGACGGGCAGACACACACTTGCACGTAGACCTAGGCGACCCAGAGCATGTGCATGAATGCCCTGGTATCCATGGCCGAATACCACAGTCAACAGACCACGTGCCATTGACGAAAACAATAAGCAAAAACGATCGTTTACCTGGCGCACAATTTCCTTGAGCTCGGGTTCCAAGAAAGTGCGCTTGGACACGGCGTCACCGAGACTGCGACCGTCGCAAAACTCGTTCTGAATGAACAGAAAATTGTCTTCTTCCCACGCAGAGTAGTATCGCACAATATATGGCGACACACCCAACACGGCGTGCGCAAACACCTCACGGAGCAATCGCTTCCTGGATACGGAAACAGCCGAGTGAAGGCGAGAAAAAGAGGCAATTAGTACTCTAAACGTGAAGGCACAAGCCCATCGACTCAAGCGGGGGAGAGTGTGAGGTGCAGGATTCAATCAGAGTCTTAGGCGCTCATAAAATTCACACAGGAGACCTTTCAGCGGTCACAGTGCGTTGGTGCACAAGCCCATCGATTCCACGGAAGGAGAGATTGGGAGGGAGCGGAGAGAAGAGAGGAGAGAGCGCATAAAATCGTCCACATAACAAATTTTGACCACACCCGAGCAGATCACAGGGAGTTGTCAACGGGCTTCCTCAAGTGGCAATAACTACAAGCAGCGAGAGTGTGTGACGACATACAACACACCACACGAACAATGAACAAGAGGAAACTCACTCTTCCGATGAATTGCGAATGCGCTGATTTGTCTTTTTGACGGCGTAGTGACATCCGTCCAGCCTGTTCCGGACCTTGAAGACAGTCCCAAATTCACCGCGGCCAATCACCTCCAGCTCCTCAAATTCCTGCGTGTGTGCGAGCAAATAGATACGCACAGACATCAGCAGATTGTCATAAACAGCAACGAAATGCCCCACCCGTCATCACAAGACACACACCAGTCAGCCCTGCAGCAATGCCAAGACATTATTCAGCCCTCTGTCTCTATTTCTCCCTACCCAACACACACACACACACACACACACTGAGTATCCCTTTGGATCAAAATCCATCAAAACAAAGCAGACTGTGAGAATAAAGTGACGGACCTGATTGTATCGCGCAATGTTTGACACACTCCGCGCCCCGCGCATTGTCTCTCTCTGTAGTGCAATCTCAAAGCCCTCCTGAAGGCTGTCCGAGAGGCCATCACTATGCTCGTGGGCACCGGAAGTGCGGTCCCGCTCGCCCTGCGCTTGCCCTTGCGAGTGGGACTGCACGTGAGCGACACGTGGCGTAAATGGATTCACATTTGATCCAGCCACGATGGGGGCGGCCAATGGCGCGTGTCCGGCGTGCGCTGGCGCATGGGAGGTGTATTGTTGATGCTGTTGCGACTGAATTGACAGGGACGACTGATCGGCCCCAATACCGCCAAATGGACGCGGACGCTGCGAATGCCCAAGCAACTCGTGCAGCCGATTCTTCATTCCCGGAACCACTTTGAGCTTGGGCGATCCAGGCAGAGTTGGGAGACGAGGAAGGCGAGGGAGGCTCTCACTCGGGGAATTCTGCAACATTAAGCCGCAAAGAAGAAACCGGTGAGTTTGAAATGTCATTATTATTATGTTTTACCATGTTTCTCTGATAGATGCACACGTGCAATCACACTCACCTCCATGTCGGCGGACGATCGCTTCCGTCGGCGGAGTTCATAGGCAGACCCGGGAAGTTCAAAAGTGAAGCATTCTGAATTCTCGCGCGGTGTGATAGGAGGTGCATCTCCAATCATGCTATTCTCAGCATCGAGTGCTGACGAACCGTACAGGACCTGTGTCCCAACACTTGTCTGCGACGAAGCCATCATGTCCATATTCGAATTCTCATCGGGAGACGCGAACAATATCTTTGCACACGGAGTGTCGCCATCATGCGCGGAAAGGGGAGTGTCATGTGGATGAAGCACAGGAGTGCCGGTGGATTCAAAGACAGAACCGCCGGGGGTCCCCTGCAGGTCTCGCGCATCCCTCCCAGCACTCCCCATTCTGAACAGCGCTCCGGCGCCACCACTGCCCGCCATGCCGGATGACAACGGCGTCGGTCCGATAGGAGGGACCATGCTACGCCCAACAAGGCAAGGTTACCGCGTTTGTTCTCCCTTCAGGAACCCACACAGCGCAAACGCACAAATCGCCGATCACACCACCAATCCACTCGTAATTCTGTAATTCTGAAGTTGCAAGTCGAGCCAAGTTGAACCGGCACACACGCAGTTTCCCGGCTCGATGAACAGAAATTTGGGCGGAGTAAAGCGGTGCGTCAATGCTCAGAGTTGGAGGAGTTGGGGCAAAATATCATGGGACTTCTGATAAATCCACAAGTGATTAGAATTGAGCACCCACTCAAAATTTGATAATTGGGTCAGTGCCCGCGCAGACCTGCGTCAGTTGTGTGACATTCCACTGTGGCATTCGTGACCATTCGTGAAGTGCCTGCAGTTCCGAAAGTTGCCCATCCCAGTGCGTATGTGTGTGTGTGTGTGTGTGTGTGTGTGTGTGTGTGTGTGTGTGTGTGTGTGTGTGTGTGTGTGTGTGTGTG
>CALSCR010001624.1:0-16497 GCA_943704495.1 Pigoraptor chileana
CGATCCAATTAATGTGAGCGATGGTCTGTTTATGATCCCGGAATGCTCGTTTCCTCAGTTTGAGCCGCGCCGGCGTGAGTCCGCAACACAACTTGAATTGAAGATATGTGTGGGTTTTGTGTGGATATGGAAGGTTTGCTCAAATAAATAGTCCACGCATCTCCGCCTAACCCTAAATTAATCGGAGTGGTCGCGTGGACACGTTAGGACACGAGACATGTAACCAGCGCAAATGGGCGATTACGCCAATCTAAATTCGCGGCTCACATCGCGACTGGCGGACTCACCCTGATGTGGTGAGCTTGCATTCAGAGAACACTGCACAATTTAATTCAATCAAGGGTACTGAGTACCCTTGCCAATTCAGGCACTGCGCACCGCCGCTGTTGTGATGTCACGGTCATGTATGTAGAAGGCAAGGACGCTGGATGTCAGTGCAGTCACCAAGTTTATCTCCTTAGAAAGACGAACGGACGCACACCCAAACAAAAAATAGCTACCTTTACTTACACCGATGCAGTAATCTCAAAGCGACCTGCCATTCATCTGTGTCATGTCAATCGGTAACGCGGGACCGGTCCGACTGAGCCCTCCAACCACGCACTACTCTTGTCAGACCACAAGGAACCACGTGGATGCAATATATACATGTGCAGACACTCTGTCGGTTAAAAATCGTCGACATTTGGTTTGTTGCTGCTGCTATGCCGAGTGGTCAATCTGAGCATTTGCACCCTGTACCTCTCAGTATCATCGTCATTCAACCGGACTGCACGTCGCCCGTGATATTCAAACTAAGCGATGCGACACCGACGCTGAGTCCTCGCGGCGTCCGAACGCTTCTGGCGGATTAACTGCCGTGGGACTTTTGGCGTCAGTCGGCCTGTCCTTGCGATGCCGTGGGCGCTCTAAACGGCAGGCGCGGCGCACTGCGGGCAGTATCAGTATTATGTTCGCACTCATGCTCGCAAGACGGACGGCCCTCCCGTCGACAACACCACGACAATACGCACACGCGTCAGCAGCAGTTTTGCGGTCCATTCCTATGTATCTTATATCGGCTGTACTCTTCCTAGCATCGTTTGACGTCGCGTTCCTTACCGGAGGCGTCTCATGCGTCGCACTTCAATCATCTTGGCCGGCCACATTGCGAGTGAATGTGGTCGACTACACATCACTCGAGGCGCTTGTGTTGGACGCTGTCGCAAGCCTACCCTCAGCCGGCAACGGAACGGTCACCGTGATTATCGATACCGCTGGTGGTTCCTTCTCTGGCCCTCTGTGCCTCAGCAGTACACTTCCGCCAGCCTCACTCGTGAATGCCTCTGTCGCCCTTCCTTCGAACACAGCAGTAGTGCTGGTCCCAACGGAAGGTTATCTGGGTATTACAGTGGGCCAGTGCTCTCAACGATCCTTCGTCCTCGTCGGTAAGAACGCAACCTTGTATATAAGTGGCGCCAGTTTTACACAGTGTGATGCTAGCGCACGTGCATGTGCAGTGCCGGAGCCGACCGCAGGGACGCCGGCCTTTGCTGTTCGCGAAAGCGCCCATCTAGTCATCGTGAATGCTACCGTGCATGGCATGGGTGCCCTACTTGACGTGTCGGAATCGGCAACGGTATCTCTGGTCCGCAGTTCCGTGTACTCTGGAAGGATTGTTGGAGGCAACTGGGCCCGCGTGGGAGGACGAGGCTCTCTTCGTGTGTCTGACTGCACCATGGACAAAATCGTCTCCGCCAACGCTGCGCTGATTATGACAACCGAAAGTGCGTCGATCTCGCTGGAGCAAGTACATATTGTCAGAGTGTCTGCAGTTGGACTTGCATCGCTCTCTTCGGCTACCTCATTAGTAATGAAAGCGACATATTTAGAAGGCTATGTGGGCGCAAGCAGCGCAATTGTTCTTGCCGGGACCGCAGTCGCCGTCATGGAGGACTCCACCGCCGTTAATGTGACAGGTATTGGAGGCACGGATGGTGCCCTGATTAGCGCAACGAATATGGCGCGCTTCTGGCTGCGAAACACTTCTATAACGAGCGTGCATGCGGGAGCATCAGGAGGCGTTCTTGCTCTCGATGAGCAAGCCAGCGGTGTCGTGGAGGCATGCAACATCACCTCCACAGCGGCAGTGACAGATGGTGGCTTTGCATTGATCGAAGCACTCGCCATTCTGAGCGTTTCCGAGTCATCTTTCACGGATGTTCAGGCGTTGGCGCGCTCTGGTGGAGTCTTCATCGTAATTTCGCGTGGCAGACTTTTGGCATCCCAATGCACATTCTTTGGGCTTAATGCTCACATTGATGGTGGCCTTGTGTACCTCGACGGCGCAGGCACTGCCGCTTTTGAAGGCTGTACTGTGGAGAACGCGACAGCTGTTCGGACTGGCGGTGCATTTGCACTATTTGGTGCATCTTATGTTGACGTGCTGCAGTCGAGCTTCGTCGGCGTTGTGTCGATGGGAACTGCTGCGCTGGCAAGCCTTGACGGTGCGGCGACCATGCGTATGGCTGACTGCGATGTCACGGGATCAACATCCTTCACGGGGATTGGAGGCGCGCTCAGTCTGACGGGCCAATCAACCGCCACTATTGAAGCATCGCGGCTGTCCTTGCTGACCACATTCGCTGGCGGCGGGTTCGCAAGTGTCGATGGTGAGTCTGTGCTTAACGTGAGAGGATGTACGGTGACGGCGGCCACGGCGCTCGTGGGTTTTGGAGGCGCTTTTCTGGGAAAACTGAGGTCGATTATCAACGTTACCGACAGCACGTTTCGTAATTTAACGGCTTGGAATGGCGGCGGTTTTGCGGCAATCACCGATGTCGCCCTGATGTCAGTGATTAATTGCTCCGTCGTCGCATCTGGAGTGGGTGTTCGTTTTGGAGGGGCGTTTGTTGTTTCTGCAGCGTCCCGTCTTGTCGCATCCAACTCTTATTTCAGCGACTCTTATTCTCCTAGTGACGGCGGTTTTGCTTCCCTCGATGGCGACACGTCGGCCATGCTCACGAACTGCACAATTGTGCGCACTGCATCGATTGGAGGATGTGGAGGAGCGCTTAGTCTTCTCGGAAGATCACGTGCGGTTGTCGATAACTGCCAGTTTCTGAATATATCCGCCGGATCCGATGGCGGGCTGGCATGTGCTTACGAGGCCTCTCTTCTGTCGTTGTCGCGCATCACCGTGGAAGGGGTGCAATCCGCATCCTCCGGTGGCGTCATTGCATGTGCAGGGGCAAATGTGACAATCGCACGATCGCAGTTGGACGGCATTTCATCTGGGGACTCTGGGGGGGTGGCTTTGGTGGCGGGGCGCTGCACACTCTCGATACGCGACTCCACATTTGTGAATCCTGTTGCCCGCCACCTTGGAACCGGGCTTGCACTTGGGTTTGGAGGGTATGGCGGCGCGTTCCTTGTGTATGGCGCTGATGCAGTGATGTATGCATCTCGCTTAGTTGTCGCTGGTAGCGCTTCCCCCGTCGGAGGTGGTGGGTGTATTGCAGTGCTTTTGCGGGCACGTGCTGTGCTTGAGGACTCGGAAATCTTCAACACATTTGCGACTTTGGGCGGTGTGGTATATGCTGCTGCTGGCAGCACTGTCGTGGCACGGCGGGTCGTAGTTAGCAGTTCCACCACGCTGTCGCATGGCGGATGCATTTACGCAGACAATTCGACTGTTGTGCTGGATCACGTGACAATGCACGGCTGCTGGGCGGGGAGGGACCCAACCTCATTTGGCTCAGGGGGGACCCTCTTTGCCGAAAATGAGGCGGCTTTGCAAGCAACGGGTGTCATTGTGAACGGCACTCGCGCGATTTTGGGTCCGGGCTTGTACTCATGGGATGGCGATTACCCCGCATTGAAAGGGGGCGTTGCGTTTGTTGGTGTGGCTGACACGCTGCCTGCGCGCGATCTTCCCCCGGGGTGGACGGTAGGGTCAGTGTGGGCGAGTGGTCCGCGGACACTGCTGTCCCTGCCCTCGACTGTGCCGCCTGTGAAAAGCGGGGGGGTTCTGTCGACTTTTGAGCTGCACCTCGTCGACGCATATGGCCATGATATATCGGTACCTAGTGCGTCAACGCTTGCAATTCGCATATCACTAGAGGCGATTACCAGCGGAGGAATGGAAGTGTATGATAGCGACATTGCCGTTGTTGGCGATGTTGAACGCAATTTTGGAACCTACGCCCTCGTTTCGTTCACATCTTTGCGTCTTATGGCGAAACCGGGCCGCTACCGCCTGCGCATCTCATCAAGCAATCCGCTCATATACGGCAAGAATGACACGAGCGCCACACGCCGCAATCTCCTTTCCAATGCAGTGGTGCCTGTTGCAGTATCCGGGTGCCCTCCTGGGGAGGTTCTTGCTCAGGCTTCGCTGACGGCATCTGACAATCAGCTCTACTGGCAGTGCGTTGCTAACCAGCCAAAGCGCACCGACCTGGATCGCATAGTGCCAGCGACTGTGATTCCTGGCCTGCTAATTGTGGCGGCGGTTGCTCTGCTACTCCGCTGGCAGTACGTGCTGCACCGGCGACGGCGGGGTCGAGCCATACAGGATAAGTTTGTGAAGACGCACATGGGCGGTAAGGAGTGGGTGCAAACAGTTGAGATTCCGCGGGACGCAGTTGAGCTGCAGACAAAGCTTGGTGAAGGTGGATAACACAAACTCGTTCGGTTTCTGTCGCTACCTCACCTTACTTGTGCCATATCTAGATGTGCTGCAGTGATTAATGCTTTCAGATGCGCTGCAGTGATCAATGCTTGTAGATTAATGCGCTGCAGTGATTAATGCTTTCAGATACGCTGCAGTGATTCATGCTAGTGACGCATGCTCACTCATTCATCATCCATCCATCACCATACATCTGATGTCATGATCATGACAGGCGAATTTGGGGTCGTGTACAAGGCCCGCGTGATTGTCGGCGGAAAGCCGTGCATTTGTGCTGCCAAAATGCTCAAGGTCTGTAATGCGCCTTGCATTTATCATTTTACAGACTGTGTGTGAAATGCCGGCTTTTTTATCCCCAACCCTTTCGGTGTTATTCATCATGATGGACTGTCATCTGATATATATATGCATTATATGAGATAATACATCAGGTCACGGTTGAAAGGCAGTTCAGTTATGGTCCGGCACACACGAGCACTTACACTTAACACGCAAATCGCTCTTGCGCTGTTTTCATGACTGATTTGTGTGGTTGTAATGTCAACTACGGTCAACTGAGGGCCGTGCTCGCCCAGTGCCGAGACTGGCATTTTGACGGCGGATCTTTGCGGGAGCGCGAGTCAGCTTGCGATGCATGCTTCGCGCAAAAACACACGGAACAGCTGCATGACCAGCACACTTAGTTATTGATTGTACTTATAATTACGATTTTAAATCTGTGGCTTCTATTGGGCGTTACTTTCCACAATGTCGCATCGCCCTTGATTGCAGGAGGGCGCCTCATATCAGGAGCGAGTGGTGTTTGTTAAGGTGACGGCATGTTTATTGCATTCCACCGCAATTAGCTGCCATGCACGAGGGTGTGCTACGTATGCTGCCGCGTGCTGATTTCGTAACTATCACTTGACTCGCACCTCTGACCACGTATTCCGCACCACCTTGCTGCAATTGGAACGCATTCACCCGCATGTTCTGCACAGGAAGTGGAGGTCATGTGTCCCCTCAAACACGTTAACGTGCTTTCGGTGTGCGGATTTGTTGTCACCGAGCCGATGCTTTTACTGCTGGAGTTTGTGCCCCACGGATCGCTCCTGGCGTTTGTGCGGTCTGTGCCCACAACACGGCGGACCCACGTGACGATGGCGGCAATGCTGCGCGCACTCGCCTTGCAGATTGCTGATGGCATGTCGTACTTGGCGTCCATGGGAGTCGTCCACGGAGACCTTGCGGGTACGTGGCTGCGTGCATGTACAATGATCAATTGATGATTTCCGCGGTCATGCTGCCACACGCATTTCCACAGACTGTTTCTGACACTGTCCACTCAGCGCACCCGGATGTGCTATGCCGCAATGATACACAAGCTCAAACTGGCTTGCTTGATCGAGCTTTGCGGGCTGCGATCTGTCTATGCCCTTGAGCCATGGCGGATTCCATTACCGTGACTTTTGAACGCCGTACTGATAACTCTGACGCATGGCTAACTCTGCGGCTGCACAAATGCGCGCACGGGACTACTTTTACTTCCATTTGTCCGACAGCGCGGAACTGTCTCGTTGGGCAAGATGCATTTGGAGAGTATGTCTGCAAAGTCGCGGATTTCGGTATGGCCCGCGTACTGCAGGCAGGGCAGGGGTCGATCTACAAGAAGAAGAGCGGCAGCAAGATCCCAATACGTTGGAGCTCTCCAGAAATTTTTCTCACTCAAGCCTACTCCGAGAAGTCAGACGTGTGAGTAGCGCACCGTACACGCCTATCTTTCATGCCCGTTCAGTTGATCATGAGCCGCGCGCCGCTGCCGATTATGAGCTCGCTTTGACTATGTGCTTCAAAACGTATATGCGATGCAAAGTAAATAGCGGTGCCGCAGACTCGATAATGTGCACTGACTGCCCTAACTACGTATACGCAATCTGTTATTATCCGGTGGCAAAACATAAGGTGGGCATTCGGCGTCACGTGCTGCGAAGCATATTCCTTTGGCGCCACCCCGTATGCGCACGTGCCCACGGCCGGAGTGCAGCGCATAATTATCCGCGGCGATCGTCCGGACTGCCCCCCTTGCTGTCCCGCTGACGTTTTTGCGGCAATCAACGAGTGCTTTGCTTATTTGCCCGACGATCGCCCCGTGTTCGCCAAGGTACGGGCCATGCTTGCTTCGACTGCGGCGCCCGTGGCTTCTCTCGAGCGGCGTCCATCTGTGAGTGTGGTGGACACCGGGTATCTCAAATTGGACGTGTCGGTGTCGGCAGGAATGGCCGCGAATGCCGATCGCGCACTGTGGGGCATGTCGCGCCCTCTCAGTGACATGGCGGGCGGGCTGGCATTGACGGGGAATATTGTGGACCCGATCAATGTTGATGCTCTCGGCCTGCAGTCGTTCACTTTATCCGTCATATCTGAGTCACACAGAATCGACGAAGGTGCCGCCGACGCGACCACAAGCGAGTTGTAATTGATGTTGCGTGCTGCCGCCACGCCAATATGTACGTAATGTAATGTGCATGGTAAAATATGATATGATCCCGGCCTGCAGCTCCGATAATGAACGGCCGGTGATCTTGTAATACTGCGGCATGTATTCAGACAGGATGTAAGGCAAGGGTACTGCGCTCAGTACCCTCGCTCAGTACCCTTGATGTACTGAGTGTATCAGATCAGTCTGAAAAAGCCGCGTCCAGTCACATCACGTGAGTCGTGGGATCACGTGAGTCGTGGGTCACGTGGCAGGAGACGCAAAGTGGATGAAATCACGTGACATCGGGTCATGTGCTGTCACCCCAAAGAAGTGGGACGGAGTCTGTCGGCAGCACTGGTTATTACAATAGATGATGATTCGTCACCCACAATCTGCCGCCAATATCCTTTTCTGTCTCTTTCAGTTCAACAAACGTTGCTGTTTTGTAATTCCCATTTCAATCTGACGAAACACTCAGTGACAACAACGCCGAGATTGTGATTCGGCGAGAAAGAAAGCCACATTGGAAATGCAGTCCGTGGGTCGCGTGGCGAGGGCGGTGGCTGCGCCCATCCGCCGCTGCAGTGCTGTGAGGCTTGATGCGGTATGTATTTTTTCAAAAGTGCGACCGACACGCTCTATGATATCATTCGCGTGATTGCTGCTTCATGAGGATGTTGTGTGTGTGTGCGGGGGCGTGTGTGTCGCGAAGTGTGATTTCTTTTTAATCTCTTTGTGATCCGATTATCTCAACGTCCCTAGGCACGCTCTGTTCGACAGGCATGTACGGTACCTTTTTCATCCCCCCTTTTCCGCAAGGTATGCTGTGTTTACATTGCGCCTGTCCGTCGCCGTCCTATCTCAGCGTTCCACTTGCTTGCATCGTTCTGGTATTTTGACCTTTTTTTTTGGACTCACCGTGGCATCAAACGTAATCCACATTATTTGTTGTATCAACTCTGCTCTTGCTCCTTGTACATGCAGTCATCTTCTGTACATTCGTGCATCGTTGCACCCGCTTCATCGGCTTTCAGTGCGCACACGCGGCACTTTCGCACAACGGCGGCCTCACACGAGACCGTTCAGTTCAAGCTCGCAGACATTGGAGAGGGTATTGCTGAGGCTGAGGTGCTGCAATGGTGGGTGTCTCGATGAAGGGGCGATTTTCTGCATCTCATTGCATACAGCATCACAAACGACCATGCATTCAACTTAACTTCCTTTTGTTCAGATTGTCGCCCACTGTATGCACACATATGTGTGTGTGGGCTGCTCTGTGATTATCTCGGCCTCCACACACGCAACATCTGACGGATTCACGTGTGTTGCCACTCCATTGTTTGCGTGCGTGCACATCTGCGCCCGCAGGTTCGTGAAAGAAGGCGATCACGTGACTGAATTTCAGAAGGTGTGCGAGGTGCAGAGTGACAAGGCGACGGTGGAGATCACCAGCCGTTACCACGGTATTATCCGCAGGCTCTACTACAAGCGCAACGACATGGCTAAGGTTGGATCTCCCCTGATTGATGTCGAGCTTGAGGGCGGTGCCGATGCGGGCAACGATGTGCCGTTGACACCTCCCGCCGCGCCCGTCACTGACAAGACACCAGGTGACTCGCCCGCTGCTGATGCTGCGGGGACTGCGGATGCAAGCAGCGACAAAGTGCTCACAACGCCTGCGGTGCGGCGCATTGCAAAGGAGAACCGTGTGAATCTCGCGCTCATCCGGGGCACCGGCAGGGATGGTCGCATACTCAAGGAGGATATCATGGCATATGTTGCGGGAGAGCCGGCTGGGAAGCTGCAGCCGACACAACAGGCGGCGCCGCGGCAGGAGTACAAGGTGGAAGTCACAGCCACGAAACGTAAGTATTTATTTGTGTCTTTGTGTCTTTGTCTGTGTCTGTCTGTCTGTGTTCGTGTCTGTCTGTGTCTGTGTCTGTGTCTGTGTCTCTGTCTCTGTCTCTGTCTGTGTCTGTCTGTGACTGTGTTGTGTCTGTGTCTGTATTTGTGTTGATCCCTCTTGTCTACTTGCAATTTCAGTCTGTAAATACTGTTGTCTCCATCCGGGGCGCCCACAATCTGTCAGAAAAATGCGTTGGCGTATATCATTGTCACACTCCTTAGTATTTCAGGCTCACACACCCCTCATTTCGCGACATATCTATGACTGCCGCGTGCGCTACACGCCATACTGCCGATCTTGCACCTCGCTACTCTGACATCCATCAAACAGCATATTTCTGACACTTATTGTCATTCTACTGTTTGCCCACTGAAAACAACGTCGCTCCACCAGCACCCACAAGTCCGCCACGGGAAGAGCCCCACGTGGAAATGCCTCGACCGCTGCCAACCGCACCCCAGCAAGCAGGGGGGGCTGCCCCGTACGTGGAGACGGGATCGCGGACAGAGCCCATTCGGGGATTCAAGCGGACGATGGTCAAGACTATGGTCGCCGCAAACCAAGTGCCCCACTTTGGCTACTCTGACGAAATAGTGATGAACAGCCTCGTTGGCCTCCGCAACGACCTGCGAGGGGAGGCCGAGCGGCGGGGCACAAAGCTCTCGTTCATGCCGTTTTTCATCAAGGCGGCGTCACTTGCCCTGCGGCAGTACCCGGTGCTGAATGCATCGGTCAACGCCGACTGCACCGAGATCACCTACCACGGAGACCACAACATTGGTGTCGCCATGGATACGCCCGGGGGTCTTGTCGTGCCCAACATCAAGCGCTGTCAGTCGCTGTCAATTTTCGAGATTGCCGCCGAGCTCAACAGGCTGCAGGCAGTCGGCGCAAAGGGGCAGTTTGGCGCATCCGATCTCACAGGAGGCACATTTACGCTCTCCAACATCGGCACCGTCGGCGGAACGTACACAAAGCCCGTCATTGTTGTCCCAGAAGTCGCGATTGGGGCGCTTGGCCGCATGCAGACGCTGCCCCGGTACAAATCGGATGGCGAGACCCTTTATCCCGCGAAGATTGTGTGCGTGAGCTGGTCGGCCGACCACCGCGTGATTGACGGAGTAACAATGGCGAAATTCAGTAACGCGTGGATCAACTATCTCCAAAACCCAACCGCCATGCTACTTGACATGAAGTGAGAGCAGCCACCACACCATCAGCAATAACAACAGGAACGACAGCATAAACAGCTTCAAAACAACGACGCGTGGAATATCTACCGCAAGTACATTACGGTCATGCTTTCTGACTTGAAATGAGGGCTCTTGTCATCGATGTTGTTCTTTGTGTTTGCCTTGTGTGCATGCGTTGTGATTGCTCTTGTGCTGTGTGCGTGCACTGCGTGGTGTTTTGCTGAATGTTGCTGAGAGGGCAACTGTTATGATGCGATTGGATGTAATGTTCTGTGTGAACCGAGCGCCTGGGCCGCTGGTTGCGCTTGCGTGTGTGCGTGCTGCGTGTGCGTGGGAAGGCGTCGCTCAGTTCGGCTGACCCGACTTTGGATACATTTTTGATTCGGTGTGGAACGTGTGTTTACTTTGATGAAGACTCATGTCCCCTCTATTCGCCGGCCAATTTCCTCAGTCCGATCATTGATGTCCGCCTGGTGGTACCGCACTGTTTTGCCACAGTAATGTGCATTTCAACTTACCGTTTGGAGAGTGATTAGCGTACGGATTTGCTTTTTCCTTTGAGTGATAATTCCGAGTGTAATGAGGTTGGGGTTGAGTTAGGGTTAGCCTTCAGTGGTCCGACGGCGCTTTTGTGTCCCTTGCCCCGCTTAAACAACAGTTCAATTCAAGTGCATTTGTCCAACGGCACTCGACAGAGGACTATAATCACGCCGTGAGCTGTCATGTTGCTGATTCTTCCGGCACTGCAGATTGAATGTTGTAGGTATGGGCCTCCTGCAATGCACGGTCTTGATTCCAGCATCCAACAGACTGCGTTGATAATTTTTCCAATTCAACTTCAATATGCCAGTCTTTGTAGCATGGGCACGCGGGAGGACCACCCTGCCAAGCTGAGAGCACAACCCCCTGGCATGAGTTGTCTCCATAGTATCAGTAGATTCACTAGAGTCACTGGATATGCAGAGGTCGCTGTTAACGAAGTGGTCACTGGGTATTTTGTCAGTGGCAATCGGGTTTACTGACTACTGTGGTCCTTGGGCATGCAGTGGTCACTGCGCACACACTGCGGTCACTGGCACACTGTCAGTGGTCACTGGGTATTGTGTCAGTGGCCATTGGGGTTCAGTTTACTGACTACTGTGGTCACTGGGAAACGTCCGTAAGGTGCTTCGCAAAGAACGAAAAGACGGCATTCGTCCAATAATCGCGGTTGACCTTCTTTGCAAAGCCGTGCCCTTCGTTGCGCGCGACAACATACCACACCTCCTTGCCGTTTGCCCGCACGGCATCCACAATCTGTTGCGCTTCACTCGCTGGAACGCGCGGATCTGCACCGGCCGCAGACGGGCGGACAAGTCAGTCACGTCATTGCAATACGACCACATGTTACACACACAATCGTCGAATAAAAAGTAGTGCTGGCAGTAACACGTCAATTGGCGTCAAGTAACAGACGCGAGCGACTCGCCCACGCATGTACAGTCACGTGGGGTGGGCTCAATCTAATCTGCGAGCCGAATCACCGGAATGACATGGGACATTCTCAACGCGACTCCAGATGAACGCACTACAAATGCAGGATTAGTTTCAGAGCAGGAAATATGCTCGCACTACAAATGAACAACGATTACACCTATCAAAACATAATACAAATGATCATGAGCCTGAGGGTGCAATAGACCTCCTGCTCCGTGCGATGTGCCCGTTGCAGGCGACCAACCGTTGAGCCCCTGGCCCACAAGGAGGGGCGACCTGATCGTGCTAGCGTGCGTGACGGGTGAAATGTCGACAAGAAACTTCCGCATGTCTGGATTGCGCTCGTCACCATACACGCGGCGCCGCAAATCCTACATTTAATTCATACGAATGCAAGTATTAGGGTTAGGGTTAAGGTCGCCGGTTGCGGTTCAAAGAGTGTGCGTGTCCTCATCACACAGGGCAATCACAGGCAAATGTGCTTATCGAATGTGGCGCAGATGCGGAAACAGACGGCCGAGGGTACATCACAAGAGAAGCGTGTAAGACCACATACAAATGCACGACCTCAATCCCTAATGATGTCTGTGATCGATTCCGAGTGCACACACACGCACGCACACACACTCACACACACGCACACAACATTATTCATTCAGCATGGGTACGAGACATAGACAGGGGAGGAAAACATGCACGTTACGAGTTACTGCATGCCACGTGCCTTGCGATAGCCTTGGGTGTTCTCGAGAAACGTGACAAAATTTGCTATTCCAACCATTTCCGCGCCGGCGCAAATTCTATCGCCGTACTGTACAAGCGCCTGTAACACCATGTACCTGTGTATTGTATTGTGAGAAGCGTGCAGAGACAGACAAGGAAAGAGCAAACAGTGACGCCGATAGAAAGTGATTTGGGATTCAGTCAGTGTCTAGGCACAATACAAACGCAACAAAAGTTGGGGAGGCGCAGGGCAGAGCTGGCTCAACTTGCCCAATTCGGGCAATAGATGAAAGGGTCGTCATATGGAGACCAAACAGTACCCCCGACAGCGCGACACGCACGCCAACGCACACAGGACACGTGTGCTCACCCTCCGTAGCTCCCGCCGAGAACCCCCACGCGCTGCGCATCCAGGTCTGGCTGTGCGGCAATCCAGTCCTGCGCCGTAATGTCCGTGTGGATCACGTGTGTGTCGAGTGCATGCGTCACACTCAAGGTTCAGTGAAGCAATGTGTGTCGCAAAGTGTTGCGAGTTGCACACTCAAGGTTCAGTAGAGCATGCGACAAATACACATTCTGTCAGCGTGCCCAGACAAACAATGTACTCAACGACACACCGGCACCGTACATGCGCAGTCACAACATCGAATTACAATTGGTACTAATTGAGGGCATGCAATTCAATCCTACACTGAACAACCCTAGCCCAACGTCAAACTATGCTTCAGCAAGTGCCACACTCACCAGCAGCGCGCCGATGTCGCGGGCAGAGTCCATCCGCCGCCCCTGGAAGTCCAGGGTGAGATAGCGTTTCCCATATCCGCTACTACCGCGCACATTGACGTCGAGCACAGCAACGCCCATTTCAACCGCCAGAAACTGGAAGTTGAATCTGAACCCAGGGCGCGCCTGGCTCTCAGGGCCTCCGTGAATGTGAATCACCACAGGGACCTTGCCCCTGTCTCCCTTGGGCTTGTAGAAAAACGCAGGCACCGACAGGCCATCAAATGACGCATAGCGGATGAGCTTTGGCACAACGAAGTTTTCGCGGGGAAGGCCGCCAACCTCGCTGAACGTCCACCGGAAGACTGTGTTCGAGTGCGGTCCCGCGGGGCCGATGTTGGCCACGTAGACGTCGCCGGGGGAATCCGCCGCGTCGACCGTGACAGCAAAGGACGCAGGCCATATCGGATGGAAGCACACGCTGTGGATGCATCCCACCGGCAGCTCCGCGTCGAGCTTTGCTGCGGCGGACACAACAAGCGGCGCGTCGGCTGATGTCCCGCCCGAAATGGCGACATTGTACACTGTGCTGATGCCGTCCTCATTAACAGTAAAGACGGCATGGCGTCCGTCGCACGAAATGTCAAAGTCTTCGACGTCCCAGTTCAACCACGTGCTATCCGCAACGGCGTGCACGACGGCGCCACCGTTCACGCCGTCCCACTGCCACACATACAGCCCACGAAAGTCAGCGCCACGGTCGCTCACAAAGATCACGTGATTCCCGTCAAGTGTCCAGAGCGCGCCATCACACGACACCGTCTGCGCGCCATCTGCGAGTGTTACAAACAGCCACCAAGGGCTCTGCCGTGTTACTTCAGTGAACACGTAGAAAGCGGGAACGGAGGTATAGCGAGGGGTAAAAGACAGGCGCACACCATCACTGGGTGGGGGGGGGGATTGGAATGGCGGTATATACACACAAAAAAATGAACGTATATCCTCAAGTGTCATGGCAACAAACAAAAGTACACATCACTCAGCGCGTCCGCATACCGGGAGATGCGGCGTGTGGCGGCGTCCCGTCGACGGTCGCAATGATACGCCCACTGTCCACATCCAGAACGTGAATGGAGGAATCCGACGCAGAGCGGTAGGCATTCACCAGGAGGCGTCGTCCACATGGGCTGAAGTCCAGCGGCCGCCACCACACACCCGTCCCCGCCCCCTCGCCGCTGCTGGCGAAAAGCGTGCGACGAGTGAACAATAGAGGCCCGCCGTCGACTCGCGGGCTGACAGTGGCGACGGCAATGTCGAAATCCGTGCCATTGCGCTATGTCGGGATGAGGTGCAGTTAAAACGTTTCAAATCTCTGTGAGCGTATGATGTGCTTCCACAAGAGGCACAAGCCCTAAGAGGTACAATGCATATGCACAGACAGGCACGTGCCGCACACGCACCTCCGTCGAAAAGTAGGCGAAGGCGGATCCGCTGCGGTTCCATCGGACTCCGCCGTTTTTCGACTGCTTTCCGTCGGTGACGAGCACTGAGAGACCGCTCAGAGGGTCGAATGCATAGATTTGATAGAACTCAGCACCACCCTGCGTGTTTTGGATGACGAGACGGAGAGGACACAAAACAGTCGAAACAACAGAGCGTGTGAGAATTGCTTCGCCACACTGGCACCGCAATGGACCACATGAGATAGACTATATTGCCAGTAACCCGGAACGTGATGCTTGTGTTGTAAAGTCCAGCATCGCCGCTGCCTAATTGTGTACGTGTGTGTGTGTGCATGTCTGTGTGTGTTTGTGTGTATGTGTGTGTGTGTGTGTGTGTGTGTGTGCGTGTGTACCGATAAAAGTGCGTACACCTGCCTTGTCCTTTGTGTATACAAAGCCTCCGGTCAGTGGGGACGAAACGGGCGCCGGCGCTGCCGAAGCAATGGGTTCTGTGAAGAATGTCAACTGCCTGCGATATGCGCCTGCATCATGCCATGGATGCGAATGCGAATGCGAAAATCACGTTGATGCAACGGAAGTGTTGAGCAGTCCTATTCGATCTACGTGGCGATTGAGTTCACGCAGTGCGCCTCCGTATGCACGCACACACACATACACACACACACACACCGCTCGCATCCACATGCAATACAGTTCAACGCACTGCAACACAGTGCAAAGAAACTCCAAAACACTGCAACACACCTGGT
This sequence comes from Pigoraptor chileana, assembly GCA_943704495.1. Lineage (NCBI taxonomy): Eukaryota > Filasterea > Ministeriida > Capsasporidae > Pigoraptor > Pigoraptor chileana. The sequence goes on from CALSCR010001624.1 coordinate 15,364, forward strand.
CCGCCCACATGGTGCAGCTGCGACGTTTCGGCGAATCGCGTCGAGATGAGAATACCGTCGCCGATCCACCCGTGGACGCCGGCGGAGCGGGTGTTTTGGTACTGTGCCGACCGCTCGATAAGTGAGTCGGAGAATTCTGCTCATGACAGACAGAGAGAGTGTGGCATGACTAAGAGAATTAGAGTCCGGACGGAGATTGGAGGGCGTCGACGACAATCTCCATATTCGCGACCACACAACATACAACATTAATAAAGTCACAGTTTGGTGCGTTCTTGGCAAACTGATGGGTGGTTGGTTTGTGGTGAGCAGGCAGCATGAGCAGGCCGGGCCGTTGTGTCGGCCAAATAAACTCAAATAAACTCCCAGGGGAAGCCCCTTCATGTCGAGCACAGAATGAGCAGAATAAGAAAGAAAGGCCACCAAATGTGCGCACAGATTGAGCGTGCGCCGAATTGTATCCACAGGGGACTGCCGTGCCGTACACACCCGGCACATCCTCAATCACAAGCTGGCCAATCTCCCGGCGAGCATATGCAGCCATGTTCACAGTAGAAATCTCAAACCAAAAAGCGAGTCACGCAGATAATTGTGCTTTAATCGCAGAGCTATATCCTGTTTTCGGAGTTTCAATCTGATGCCGTTTTGATCAACTGATATCGGCAAGGGTAGTTGAGTGATAATTGAAAGCTCGGTGCTCGGACAGACTGACGTCACGGATTGGTCACGTGAGTATTACGCGCACGTTGAACGTGGCCAGACTGACGGCGTCCAGACCACTGGTTTCCACAACAGTGATTACATTACATATGGGATTCATCCAGCGCACATGCAATCATAAAGAGCATAGCACACTCTCTGCGCTTATTTTTATATTATTCGCGAATATGTCGTCGTTTGGATTCACCGGGGGGCTGGGGGGCCACGGTGGCCAATCGGGATCAAGCCTCTCGGCTGACAAGCGCCAGGAAGTTATGGACGGCGTGCGTGCGCAGGTGGCGCTGCAGAATGCACGAGATCTAGTCGAGGTGTGTGTGTATGTGTGTGTGTGTGTATGTATGTGTGTGTGTGTGTGTGTGTGTGTGTGTGTGTGTGTGTGTGTGTGTGTGTGTGTGTGTGTGTGTGTGTGTGTGT
>CALSCR010001631.1:0-18941 GCA_943704495.1 Pigoraptor chileana
GTGTGTGTGTGTGTGTGTGTGTGTGTGTGTGTGTGTGTGTGTGTGTGTGTGTGTGTGTGTGTGTGTGTGTGTGTGACCCACTTGAAGTTGTACACGCCTGCCAGCGCAGAATACATGTTTGCTCTGCCAATGTGAGGCCCGTTGAGTGCGCGATTAACAAGAAATTCGGCGTTTTCGGCAACGGTTTGGGGAACAGTCGTAACGGCGATGGAGAGATAACTCATTTGCGAGTCGAAGTCAGAGTTGTTTTTTGTGCCCATTTCGCAGAGAATCGGGACCACTTTGCGGGCGACGGCGGCCTTTGTGATATCCTGCAATTGCGCCAGTTCCACATTGTGTGTGTGAGTGCGAGTGTATGCGTGTGCATGTTCATGCGAGTGCGTTTGTGTGTGCACATGGGCGAATGCATGTGTGCGCAGAGAATCCGCTTATGCATGTGGTGCATGATGTGGCGTGAGCGATTCAGTGTGCAGATTTATGTCTCATTTGGCACCCTAAATGTGGGGATCGGTTGCGGTGTGCTGAACCAAGGGACTTTGCTTTGGTGGTAGCACACTTCCAAATGCATGAAGCATACTGCACTTGCAGCTTGTGTGTGTGTGTTTATTAGTGCGTGTGCTATGTGTGTGTGTGTAAGGGCGTGTATGTATGTGTATGTGTGTCTATTCGTGTCTATTCGTGTGTGTCTATGTGTGAGTGCTATGTGTGTGTGTAAGGGCGTGTATGCATGTGTATGTGTGTCTATTCGTGTCTATTCGTGTGTGTGTCTATGTGTGAGTGCTATGTGTGTGTGTAAGGGCATGTATGTCTGTATATGTGTGTGAGTGCATATGCGTGTATAATGGGTACGTATGTGTGTGCCTGTGCGTGTGTGTGTGTGTGTGTGCGTGTGCGTGCGTGCGTGCGTATGTGGATTCGTTCAGTTGCCCAAATTAGCTGCGAGTTAGCATGGTAACATACCGTCGCGAGTATCTGGAATGCCGAGAGAGCGAGTTGCGACCGCGGATTGCTGTCCATGTGCGACGCCTGTCATAGCCCGAAATGAGAAAATGAGTGTTGCCATTTCCCGTAAAAGGAGAGACGAGTGTGTACTTTCCCGAAAAGTGGAAAGGACGAGTAGTCGACATTGCATCACACAAACCCGCAGAGGGCAAACCAAGCGAAAGTTCTGACGGCAAAAACAGTTACAGTAGGCACACATTTGTTCCGCCGCCCATTCGTGCTAGGACACGCACGTGCCAATATCGCACTTTGACACATCGGCAGCGAAGCGCGTGAAGTTTACCATGGCATCAGGAAATAAGCCAAAATATGCTTGAAAGGACAAACCAAGATACGCAACATTCGAACCTTTTTCATATCGAAAGCGATCAATTTGCGGATGAAGTCGACAAGCACGTCCACATTTTCTGTGCGAATTTCAGGAGTTTGAGCGGCGCCCGCCTATTTTTATGCCAAACAAAAACAAAAACAAAAGGATCAAATGTAGGAACGCGTGAATCGTCACGGCAGAGCACAGTGGACGCGTGCATCCTTTGCGAGTGTACATCAATCAAATGGTAGCTGCGTGTAGTTACGAGTGTAAGTGGCAGTGTACGTTCGTATGCATGTGTGGTATTCGTATGTGTGAGTGTGAGTATGCGCGTGTATTTGTATGGACATGTAGCATCCCTGAGTGTGTAGGTGTGTGTATTTGTATAGGGACCAGTGCGGTATGTGTGCGTGGGTGTTGTGCATTTATGCCCATATAACCACGGACGGACACATGCACACACACACACACACATACGCCACGTACCTGAAGAAGACTCATAGACGTCTCCGCAATTGTCTGTGCGAGTGGATGGTTAGTGGGGAAATCGCCTGCCGCTGCGATTTCGTAAACACGCTCCACAATGGACGGCACAAGCGCGACAAGGTCACCGTGAGGAATCGTAAACATCAATCCAATGGAAGCGGCGTCGTAGTCCCAAAGGACCGCTTTCAGAACAGGGTTTTCCGAAGCCATTTCTATGAAAATCTGACAGAGGTGCCAAAAAGAAACAAACTAGTTTTCGTTTCGAGTTGGATTACGAACGGGTATATGTAACAAAGCAAAAAAAGCAACCCGAAAACAAGTTAGCATGTGCGCGCACGACACACTCTTAGTTCCGAGAGAGAGAATCTCCGTTACTCAGTGTTAGGTCTTTCCATTCGTATACAGATGGTAAGAACAGAATAAACATCTGAAACCGAGATCATACGGTCCACAATGAGTGGCGGTTCCGTGTATGCAATTGCCGCCCCGCATCAGCTCTGACCCAAACCGCAGTCACTGACACTACTGAGTGACCGTTGGACTGACTGACCCAATTGAGTGATCAGTCCACTACCGAGTCACCAGTGGTGTGTGAGTGTCAATGTGGCCGGACACTTGGCACCCGCGGCGGCGATCCTATCTCTCTCTGGCACTCACGGCTGAACAACTAACGGACTTGAGGGCTCCTTCACTTCCCCGGTGAGCGCGCGAGTATCCCACGCAGGCGATGCAGGACTTATTGAGATTCGGAACTGATACGGCTTGTAATAGCACCAAATGAATGGAAGTCACACCATTCAGTAAGTGAAGTCAGGACTCGAGCCGCCTACTGCTCGCCGGATTCCGTCGTCAATGCTGCTCGGCCGATCGCCGTTTTGCTGACGGAGTAGCGAGTCAGTATAGTGGTGAGGTCAGCGACTAATTGTTGAGATCAGCAGTTTCGCCGGCCGCCGGTCGGGGCCTGTTATGATCATGGTGGGGCAGCCGGCGGTTCGTCCGACTGACTCCGGCGGGATCACGGTCAGTGAGTGAGTGGTTGCGGCAGATTAGTGCCGCACCGTCAGTCACTCGAAGTTCAACATGAATGCAATGTGCAGCCCGGCCGGCAGCCGCCGGGTGCATGAGTGCACGCCAGACAGAATGATGCACCCGACAATCCGTCAGTGCCTCAGTCACTGGCAGCCCACCGGCGTTGACTTCGCGAAACTGAAACTTGTGTGAAGTATCCGTGCCGGGTAGTCAGGCCAGGGTATACGTACCGTACTGACCGGTCCCTCCTGAACAAAGTCAAGCGCACGCGCCACGCGTAAATCTCAACCGAGTCGGCATTCTTTTTGATCTTTTTTTCTTCACAAAACAATAACCGTAGTAGTAGCTGCAATTGACAGTGGATCTGGGAATCTAGAGGGCTATTATAGTCCCACACCGTCTTTGGTAGTAACCCCATGACTCTGGTTGCTGGCCCGCCGCGGCTTAACCCATCCTCGCGACTGCCCCCGTTATATACGCCGGCCGTTATATACGGGCCGCGTTACCGAAGTGTCCTGACTGAGCCCGGTTCAGATACACGGCTGCCTTTAAAAGCCAGTACTAGTCGAGCGTCCGGCGAGGAGTTCAAGCGGCCGGCCGCTGTAGAGGTGTCTTCCGACTGCTTCCGGCGGGCCGGCGGTGGCGGAGGGGCACTGAGTTAATCTCGACTACTCCTTACTGTAGGCAACCCATTGCCCTCCAGACTATATGTGGAGACTGCTGTCCGCTCAGTTGTTGACTGCCGGCCGGTAAGCGTACAAAGTTAGTAGTACCCTTGCTTGCCTGTCTCAGTCCGCGACCGTCGGCCGGCGGCGGCTGAGCCGCGGGGAATGCGACGTCGCCGGGATTTCCGTTTCGGGTGAATTTGAACCCGGGCTCGGTGAGGGCTCGGTCACCGTCCCAGCGAGTTTGTTTGATGCGCTTCGTTGTCCGACCACTGCATGGCATAATGACCATTCTCTTCTGGCATAACTGAGCTCGGATGAGACAATAAAGGTGTTTCTGAACACCATCACCTTGTTTTATCGGACAGACACACGCCGTGCAGGCGCTCTGTCATGGCGAACATGTCGCACTCTTCGGCTTCGCTTTTGACTCTTCCCGTCGAGGTTGTTGAGTCGCATATTGTGCCGTTTCTTTCAAACACGGACCGCGCATCTCTTGCTCGTGTCAACTCATCACTTCGCTCTGTGCTTGTGCGCATGCGTACATATATCCTCAGACACACCTTCTGCATGCGGTTCTGCGTGTCTGCCGAATTTCGAAACGCAGTGCTGGCCTTTATACCCAAAGAAAGGATTGTGTTGGAGTGGAGTTTGCGTAAACTCGACTCTGTGGACGCGTCCGTATTGGGAGACGTACATACGCTCAACCTGTCACACTGCGCAGTGACGGATGTGTCTGTGCTTGGAGGTGTGCACACACTCGATCTTTCGCACTGTGAAGGAGTGACGGACGTGTCTGCATTGGGCGGTGTTTCTTCGCTCGATCTTTCTTATTGTGAAGGCGTGACGGATGTTTCGGAATTGGGCGGCGTTCGTGCGCTCAATCTTTCTCATTGCGAAGGAGTGACGGATGTTTCTGCATTGGGCGGCGTACATTCGCTCGATCTTTCCGTGTGCTCAAAAGTAGTGGATGTGTCTGCGTTGGGCGCCGTTCATACTCTGAACCTCCACAAGTGTACGGGAGTGACGGATGTGTCTGCATTGGGCGGCGTTCATTCCCTCGGTCTTTTCTATTGCGAAAAAGTGGTGGATGTGTCTGCATTGGGCGCCGTGCATACGCTCAATCTTTCCGGTTGCTCAAGAGTAGTGGATGTGTCTGCGTTGGGCGCAGTGCATACGCTCATTCTCCACAAGTGTAAGGGAGTGACGGATGTGTCTGCATTAAGCGGCGTTCATACGCTCGATCTCTCGTATTGCGATGGAGTGGCGGATGTGTCTGCGTTGGGCGGCGTGCATACACTCAATTTCTGCATGTGTGTTAGGGTGACGAAGGTCTCTGCGTTGGGCGGCGTTCATTCGCTCAATCTCTCTTACTGCGAAAGAGTTATGAATGTGGCTGCGTTGGGCGCCGTGCATATGCTCAATCTCCACAAGTGTACGAGAGTGACGGATGTGTCTGCATTGGCTGCCGTGCATACTCTCGATCTTTCGCGTTGCGAGCGTTTGTCAGATGCATCTGCATTGGGCGGCGTTCATACTCTCAATCTGTCCTATTGCAAACGATTGACGGATGTCTCTGCATTGGGCGGCGTTTATTGGCTGCGCTTGGTTAATTGCAATCAGGTGAAAGATGTGTCCGCGTTGGGTGGCGTGCACACTCTCACTCTATCTCTTTGTTCGGGAGTGAGCGATGTGTCTGCGTTGGGTGCTGTTTATGCGCTCAATCTCTCACAGTGCTTTGGGGTGACGGATGTGTCTGCGTTGGGTGGAGTTCATTCGCTGGATCTCTCTCATTGCAAAGGCATATCGAATGTGTCTGCGTTGGGCAGTGTTTATATGCTCGATATCTCTTTTTGCGATGGAGTGATGGATGTGTCTTCATTAGGTGGCGTGCACACTCTCAATCTCTCGCAGTGTAAAGGCGTGACGGATGTTTCTGCATTGAGCGATGTTCACAGGCTCATCCGATAATTCAGTACTTTAGTTTGGGGCGTTCAATTGCCATACTGAAATACATCCGGGGGCCGTTAAAATCTCACGAAACCACCATTGTTTTTCAGCGCCATTATCTTCTCAGGTTCACTCGTCACCTAATCAGCTGTAAGTTGTGGAATGGTTGTTCAATGGACATAACGAATTTCTGGCAGCACGAACTAAGTCTCACTAATCGTCGATTTTGCGACTGTCGACTGAGTAAACTGAATACGGCTATTAGCGCCGGACCGCATCTGACTGCACCGACTGAGATAGTCAGCTGTCATGAGTTCACACGCCCCCGCAGCTTATTGCTCCGAATGTGAGTAATCAGATGTAGTTAGGCGCTGCTGGACCATCCCCATGCCACGACGGCCTGAACCAGACGTGCCGATACCGGAGACTGTGCCCACTGGTACTTTCTGTAGCTTCCTTGGGAGTAATCCATGCGCTCGATCTTTCCGGTTGCTCAAGAGTAGTGGATGTGCCTGCACTGGGCGGCAATGCCCATACGCTCAATCTCCAGAACTGTAACAGGAATGACGTATGTATCTGCATTGAGCGGTGTTCATTCCCTCAGTGCTGTCTATTCTCTTGCGAAGGAGTGGTCGACTGTTTCTAAGCAGCTGTCGATAGCCCAAGAAAGGAGTCGATCTGTGGTTCGACAACACAAGTGGGATGATCATGCTGTAGACTCAAAACCAACATCAAAGACATCATTCTGTTAGACTGAGGCACGTGCCGTTACGCACCCGCGTTAGCATGCACCCTATGCACGGAAAGAGTGGCATTTCCGTGTCTTCTTGCGCACGCTAGGCGATGATTGAGGATCCATGGAGACGAGGAAGGTCCTTATTGGTGCACTGCGTTCACATACAATTCAAAAAGCCAGCAGTCGGTCGGCTGCGACGCGGGCCGTGCGCGTGGAGGTGCTTGTGGCACCCATCAGCGTCAATCTCGCCAGATAGGACTGCTGCGCAAGCGCATGGCCCCATCCGACAACAAAGCAGGCACACGAAATGTCGCTTTCGCGGGAAATAGGCAGACACACACACTCTCCGCAGCACAATGGAAGAGTAGAGTGCGTGCCTTCTTTGGAGGCAGTATTCCCCACGCACGTCCACGCCGACCGAATCACGCGACCACAAACCTCCACGCCTGCAGTTCTCACATAGCAAAGAGCGGTAGCCATAGTGAGTCTTAAAGACGATGTGGCATATTCATCCCGACCACAGTGTGCAGCCGCTCCCAGCGACAACACTTTCTCCAAAGCAGCGACACCTGCTTGAACTACAGACGGCAACACCGTCAAGTCGTCACCCTCTGTGCCGATTGCATCGCTGGGACCGTTGCGGCCTGACGTGCCCACCGCACACTCCAATGCATCCGTCAGTGCAAGTAGAGCGGAGACGTGGTTTCGTAACAACATGCAGCACGGGCCATCGCGATCCATTCTCGCATCGGTTGTCAGAATGTCGACTGCCAGAGCGAGCTGCTTGCGGGCTTCAGATGCGGCCGCTGAGGGAGAACCAACACATTCGCGGAACGTATTCTCACTTGTCTCTTCAAACAGACACGACTGTGGAATTATTGGCGCGGCGTCTTGCGAACTCAGCTGGCGCTCCTGCTGTTGATGCTGCTGTTGATGTTGATGTTGATGTTGTTGTTGTTGTTGTTGGTGTTCAGTGATGTCGGTGACCCGACGGTCTGCTTCGCGCACAGCAACACGCGCCAGTGTTTCTCCAATGGCGGCGTGTGCAACCGCACTGTGAATGCCCTTATTGAATCCCGACCGCAACAGCCTCAAAGCGACATTTGCAGCGCGCAGCGCACATTCGCACTCACCGAGCCCCACCGCAGCTCTCATTGCGGCCGTCACCGCGAGAAGATGACTCACAACCATGTCTGACAAACGCTTCTCTGGCAGTGATAGGACAGCGTTACAGTCGGCCATTGCGTCCGCATATTCTCCAATATCACACAAGGCCGTGGCACGAAGGGCCATAATCCAAGCGAATGAAAACGTCTGTCGCCCCAGACAGTCTAATCCACCGGTGACGTTCACAGTCGAAATAACTTTGGATGCGCAGGCAATTACATCGAGGGGCTTCGCACACTGCAAAAGTGCGGCACAGCGACTCGCGGCGACGGTACACTCCTCGAAGACTGGCGTTGCAAATGACGACTGAATAGCGTGGACGTTCTCAATTGCAACAAGGGCCTCGTTTCCGCACGCGCGGTTCAATTGTGCTTCACACAACCGCATAAGAACTTGTGCCATGGCAGAGGTCGACCCGAAGGCCGTGTTGCACTCGACAATGCGCTGGAAAGCCCTTGCCGCGGCATGGGCGTCCCCGTTTCCCAAATGTGCTTCCCCGAGTGCATACAGTCCTCCCAGCGCCTCCTTGCTCGTAGGCCCCAGTGCTTCTACAGCAGCATCATATGCAGCTTTGGCCATTTCCACAGACTCAGTAGACCCGCCCTTCGCAGCTACCGTCGCGACTGCAAGCTCCGCAAGTACGCCGACTCCAAACGGGTGTTTCTTCCCATACGTCGATGCGAATTCGGCGGCGACTTCAGTGAGCACTGCAACCGCGTCGTCGGGCTTGCCTACCCGCATACACCACGACGCCTGTATGCGCTTTGCATACAGCGTGGAAATATGCGTCTCACCGAATGCTTGAACGGACATCTTTACAGCGCGCAAAACCCACTCTTCCGCCTCATCCAACCGCCGGTGGGTCATCAGACAAGAGGCAATGTCGTTCACAACCTGAATTCCTTCCTTGCATCCGGGTCCATAAATGGATTCGTACATGCGCAGGGCATCGTGGAATTGTTCCAATGCGCGGTCGATCTGTCGCAGGCCCGCATAAACGGTGCCGAGTGTACGCACGTGCAATGCAGTGTCGACAAGAGAGTTACGCCGAGAGATGTCGACGGCTCGAATCGCATACGGGAGGGCCCGATCGAACGCTTCTGCACTCACAAGCAACGACGCCGTACTTTGAAGATAGGATGCAATATACGGCGAATCCGATCCAAACATACTTTCCATTCCGGCAAGGATGTCCACTGCCATGGCAACCGCATCGTCGATCTTCCCCTGCACGCTGCGCACTTGCAGGTACATCCACATGAGCTCCATGCCCAGCTGACTCATGGCCATCTCGCTCCTTGATACGCCGTACGCGCTCTGTTGAAGAAGATCCATTCCTCTTTCCAACGCGCATATGGCATCGTCCAAGCGGCCTTCGATTCGGCGCACATTTGCCAGTAACACAAGAAACGGGATGAGTTCGGCACTCTCTTTCCCAAAGTAGATCTCGGCGACGCTCATTGCACGTCCCGCGAGAGCTGACGCATGCGCAGTGGACGATGGACTGGCCGTTCGAAGGTGACACGCAGCCAGCATTTGGCACGCCGTCGCCAAGTATGGAGAGGCATCGCCCAAGTATTTCTCGCGGAGGGTAAGTGCGTGCTGCAGAAAGGGCAGTGCGGCGTCAGACGATCCGACCGACACCACCGCCTTCCCGACAAGCATGTACATTGCGCTTACCACAAACGCATTGCGCGCGGTGGAGTCGCTGGCCCACACCTGGTCCTTCGGAATGTGAAACCCCTGCGCGACCATTGCAGTATAGTAGCAGTCGGCTACAGAGTCTCCGTCACGGACCAGTGCTTCCCTGTACGCGGTTGCCATGACTTCCGGACCGAGTGCCGTCCACGCGCGCACAACATATAGCATATCTGTGTCCCGTAGCAATGTAAGCACTCGCAGATCCAGAAGCACTGCCCTCAACGAAGGCACCCGGTCTTCCCCGAGCGAGGCAAGTGCCCATACCAGCTCGTCGGCGATTCTCTTCGTGGGTATAGACCCTGTGGCCAATGCACCCGTGAAATACCCCACAATCGATTCGACAACAGTCTTTGCAAAAGGCAAAAATGCCGGCACTAATGTCATGGGTTCAGAAGTGCGCTCTTGTGATCCCTGCTGCGCTCCCCCCGTGCGAGCGGTATCGTTCGTCGCTGCTTCGTAATGCGCCGGCATATACATGCGCATGACAGCACGCCGCAGCTGTTGGTGGTTGAACACAAACAGTCCCGAACTCGACACAAGATGCGATCGCAGGGCATACAAAACGGGCGACAACCAGCCAACGCCAAAGTCGAACATTGACGAGAGCTCGCTTTCGGACAGTCCTATTCTCGAGGCAGCAATTGCGGTAAGGACAACGGCAACCGGATTCGAACCAGCGACCGCATGATCGGATCTATCTTCCGGTGTCATGGGCACTTCACCACTAGACTCTTCACCTGGATGTGGTGCATCGGCGTCAGAGGCATCCCTGGAGCGCTTTTCCATACTGAAATCCGCCACTAATCGGCGGACAATGGCCTCAAAAAGATCAGTGGCGTTCTTGCACGCCACAAGTGCATCAATCTGCGTGTCGATTGTCTCGTATGTGCCGGTGGACACCAGCTCGTCCATGAGTAGGCTCAGAAAGAGTGGGAGCGTGCACTGTTCTGCAGTTACGATTCGGGATCGTTGCGTCTGCGAGAGCTGTTTTCCCGTCGATTTGAGAGATGAGCCCACAAAAGTCTCCACTTGTGCGGTATCCCACCTATTATGTCCCCACCACACACATGTCCAATGGGCACAATGGAAAGTGCGTGAATATTTTAGCATATATGCGTCATAAAAAAAAACTGACACACACAATCGACGAGTTTGAAGATACCAATACCGGTCTTCTAAAGAAATAAAAATCAAGGGGGTTGAGGAAGACACAACCATCCAGAACAAGTAAAACAGAGCCTAACTGCACACTACACGCGGCACATACGCACCTCTGCATGGCTAGAGTGTTATAGCATCTTTTCCCCACGACCACGTGCGCGCGCGTATCCGCCGCCACGGAGAGCAGAACCCTCGCGGACCACCATTGGAACGGCAGCCATGACAACCGCTCTTCGTTGCCATGGACACTCGCCACCTGGTCCAGGCCGTCGATCACCACATACACCACTATGCCCTGCGATTTGATTGACTTTAGCAGAGCACCCACGGCCTTCAAGCGCAGATCCTCTGAAAACGCCGCCCGCTCGGGCTGTTTTTCCGATCGGACGACAGTATTGCTGTTGTCGTTGGATTTGTTTTCGTCGTTGTTGGCTTTCTCGGAATCGGAAGAATTTACGATGGCGGTAAGAAATTTACACAGTCGCTGCAGAATGTTTTCTGGGCGCGTGCTGGGCTCCGTGCATCCAATCGCGTGGTAAAACACACGCACACCTTCACGTGACCCCATTCCGAGTGCAAACTTGGCGAGAAGGGACGACTTTCCCATGCCACTCTCCGCACACACAATGAGCGGCGTTGGCGTGGCTGAGGTTGCGTCATCTCCACGAGTAGGTACAGAAGGAGCGGCAGCAGCAGGAGGAGTAGAGGTTGCTGTTGTTGCTGTGGTCGGCGTTAGAATCGTGCCAGTCAACGCCACATACGGAGATGAAGACATCATCCCCGAGTCACGCTCACCATCTCTTTCGTCCCCTTCTGCACGAATACCGAAATGACGTTCAATGTGCTCCATATACGCAGACATTCCTGTCGAAAGCAGCTGGCGGGAGAGCGCAAACGCATCGTGCGAGGGAGTTTCGTCGTCGTTTGAAGCGCCATCACCGCGCGCAGACAGCGCGAGATCTTTCAACTTACGCAAAGTCAAATCAAGAAGGTCACGGATTGCGGAGAACATCCGCGCAGCACCATCCGCAGGATCGGCGTAATCTTCAGTGACATGACAGTCTGGATGTTTCAAAACATTTTCCTTGAGTGATGACAAGCGCGATGACGCAAAATCCGACTCTGCGACGTACTTGAAGCGGTCTGCCTGTGCACATGTGGTGGCCGTGCGCTCGTCCCATGCCGCATCTCTGAAAAAGAACATGGCGGGAAGGCGGCGCAGCGGATCACCCGCGTGTTGCATTGCCGAAGTGAACTCAAGATGCGTTGCGCTTGCAGTCTCGCGGAGGGGCTGTGTCCACGGAAATTCGTTGCAAATGAGGTCGAAATTCCTGTCGAGTAGTGCATCTCGCTTGCATGCATCGGGACGATGATGCCAGCCGTATCGGCTGCCGTAAAAACCCACGAATATGTCGGAAATATCCAGCTCACGGAGGCAGATGCGTAGTGTCTCGGCCTCGTTTGATGAAGTTTCGGTCACGCCCCAGCGCAGGTCCAGCGCCGTGAAGTGGAGTCCGGCACGTGCAGTCAGGTGACGCAGCTGCGGTAAGTAGCGACGGGTGAATAACTCGCGCTCTCCTTCCATCCCAGAGAACGGTGACGACAGAAACACGCGCACGTGACATTTGCGCTCCTTGTGGAGACGGTCCGCCAGCGATTGTGATGCAGATTCAATCCACGCGTCCCAATTGTGGCCGCGGAGTGGAGGAAGGCGGACGCCCGCACTTGATGGCCGCGGTTGCTGTTGCATGTTTGTTGCACTGAGAGGTCGCTGTGGAGTGCCTGTTGCATTTGGAACAAAGGGCATCTGCGGATGATGACGTGGCTGTGTCTCGCACTGGCGCAAAGTGAAATCGACTGCGTCATTTGCGTTGGCAAGTGGATGCGCCCCGGTCGTGCCATCCATTTCAATGGCATTCGATGTTTTGTCGATTATTGCTGCGCGAGTGCGCATTGCACTCACGCAAACCAAACTTGAACATGCTACTTTTCTGCACCGGATCAGTCCTGGAGACCGACCTCACTGCAAACCCCGGCCGTCTTCGCCGTTGCCGAGAAACAGTCACGTGAATAGCAAGAGTACCGTTGTGAATAGCCCACTGGGTGCTAATAGCACCCCTGGAATAGCCACTTTCTCCGCGGACACTATATTAAGGCGATAAAATCAATGTATACCTATATATCGATTTGTCCGGTAACAAAATTAGCCTTAAAATGATTAAACAGGTACTAAATGGGAATTCTAATGCTTATTGGGGGTATATATTTTCGCGTATATACATATATGGTGATTATTAATGTGCATATCTATATAAGGAGTGTCCGCGGGGTAGATGTGTCACCAAGTTTTGCTTCCGTACCGTCGGAGGACCGGCATTTTGCCCGGCAGGTGATTGAGCAACCTTTGGTACCTCACACAGTGAATCCGCTCTCTTAATCTCTCTTTAATATCCATTTTGCGCATGTTTAAAATGAACCGTTTCACAAGTTCAATTTAATAGTGCATGTAAATGGTGTGACACCAAATTCCACTCAATATGTGCATCGATAAGATTAAGGCCCTGCGGGGGTCTGCAACGGTCACCCTAATTGTCGTGTTTATTGCGCTTTTCGTGGACTACACGCTGACAACCATCATAGGTGCGTTTATCATTCCGTTCATATACGACCGTGTGTGTTCTTCTTGTTGGCTAGTTTTGATTATCGATGCCGATCAGTATGCTGACATCTTCACCGCTGTTGCGGGTTGCATCCGCACAGTGCCTATTATACCCATCTACTTGGAGGAGCTTAATGTGACCGAGTCCAAAATCGGCATACTGTTTGCAAGCAAGGCAATGGCGCAGCTTGCTGTTCAGCCTGCTATTGGTAAGTACATGGATCCCCACTTCATGCGTCAAGTGTGTGTTAGTGAGTTGAGACGAATTGTGCTTATTCGCGTTTGATGCGTTTCCTATCTGTCCAGGCCCTCTTTCCGATGCGTTTGGGCGCACTGTTCCAATGTTTGCGGGATTTGTGATTCTTGTCGGATCAACAGTCATGTTCGCATTGGGAACAACCTATTGGCAACTCATACTTGCTCGATCGATACAAGGCATTGGTTCGGCATGTACGGCAACCGCAGGTTTGTATACACATTTGTTTTTATGTGTATGCCAATTTGTTTATATGTCTGTGGATGCATGTGTGCATCTGTTTGTGTTTGTGCGTCTGCGGGCGTCTGTGTGCGTCTGTGTATGTGTGTGTTTATGTCGCAAGTAAACAGTCTACCCTATCCAGTAATATCCAAGCGTACATTTTTCCCTTCACCATTTGTCCTCAACTCCCCACACATCTTCATCGTGCACATCGCAGGTATGGCCATCCTTGCAGACATACACACTGATGAAACTGCGCGTGGTGCCGCCATGGGAAAGGCGCTCGGTGGTCTCGCTCTGGGCGTGCTTGTCGGTCCTCCACTTGGCGGCGTTCTCTATCATTTTGGCGGGAAACTTCTTCCCTTCATGTTTGTCGCAGGGCTGGGCGTATTCGACGGCATTTTACAACTGATATTCCTGCGTCCCAGCTGTGGCCGTCAGCGTAGAATGCCTAGGGTTGTTGCTGTTGTGCAGTCCACAAATCGCTGCGCCGCCGCTGCCGACGATTCGTGTTCTGTTGCATCGGAAAGTATTGGCGGTGACTCTCAGTATGCCGGAATGTGCGATTCGACAACCGATGCAGACTCGATCGGAAAACTCCCCTCTGGCAGTGTGCTTGGTAGGAGGGGGACCATAAAGTACATGCGTGATCTTTCCTCATCAGCGGAGGATAACTTCGGTGTTGCGGATGGAGATGGCGCAAATGTGCATGTTGGAGACCAACACAGTAACGATGGCAGCGGCAAAGAGTACGACTCGAACGAGCGCGGTGCACTCCTAGATGGCGCAGGCATGGCATCATCGCACGAGGTGTTGGATGACGGCGAATCCTGCGAGGAGATTGAAACGCGTGGGGCAGAACGCACTTCCTTTTTTACGCTCATTCGCGATCCGTACATATTGATTGCCGTCGGCGGAGTGGTTGTCTCGGGATCTACGGTTGCGCTTCTTGAGCCCGCCCTAGCGCCGCATATAAACGACGTTATGGGCATTGGACCTCTATATGCGGGGCTGATATTTGCATCCGCGACAATGTCGTATGCCGTTTTGAATCCGTTTGTGGGTGGTCTTGGGCACAGATTCGGGAGATGGTTCGTGGGGATGGTGGGATTGCTCGTCCTTGCCGCATCGTTTCCACTGATTGCACTCCCGCGCACGTGGCCGCTGTTACTGCCGCCGCTGATTGGTGTTGGCATGGGCATGTCGCTAGTGGACTCGACGCTCATGCCCCTTCTTGCAACGATTGTGGATGTCCGCCACAAGGACGCGTATGGAAGCGTGTATGCAATATGCGACATGGGATCCGCGCTTGGATTTGTCATTGGTGCGTTGTTTGTGTGGTGGTCGTGGGTGGATTGACTGGTTTGGTGTTGTGTATGTTTGTTGATAGATGCAGAATTCATCACACATGTATGTGCCGAACCAATGTATGCATGTATGTTACTGCGCTGCTGTTGCTGTTGTGCCTTTGTGGTTTTGTTTATATTGCTTCTATTGTTGCAATTTTTTGATATTGCTGTTGTTATTCTTGTTGTTGTGTGTTCTTGTTGCTCATGTGGTGTCTACTATGTGCGGCTGTTGATAATACTGACGATTATGCCATCATCCCTTTCTTTGTTGCATGCTGATTACTTGCACTGGAGTACTGACACTATTCAATCGTCCCTCTGAACATCCGCCTCGCTCTCTTCCCTCCCTTTCCCCTGTGCGGCTCGACCTCACACGCCACAGGGCCCACTGTCGGTACCACACTCGTGGAACACATTGGCTTTGCGTGGGCGTTGCGCTGCCTGGCATTTGTGTCTGCAGGGTATGCGCCCCTTCTCTTCTTCTTGCGGTCTCTCTCACATGAGCGTCAACTGGACGCGCGTATTGATGCAATCGCCGACGGAAAGGAAGACGAGATCAAGCCCCTCCTGGGATAAAGAAAATGCATTTGCGTTATGCTGTGTCTGTATTTGGCGTTGCTGCTGCCTTGGTGTTTCTGAGAACAGTGCTCCTTTTTGTTGTTGCGCCGTGGCCGTCGTGCCGCATTTTCGCCTTCAATTTATTTTTTTTATTTTTTCTGTCGCACATTGATGCATTTGTCCACAATCGTTGCTTTCCTTTTTGCTTAAGGGAAAACTCTTACTAAAGTTTGGGGGTTTTTTTATGAAAAAAGACAGCAACAACCAATCAGCAAGTCGGAGGGCACAATAGCAGACTCGGACTGCACGTGACGATGTCACGTGACCGTTCATCCGGGGGTGTGATCAGCTGGCTCACATGAGACTTTGTTGAAACACACACTGAATCATCATATATACGATAGCTTTTTCATCTTTTTTTAAGTTCATGAGCGTTGCATTTCCGTGTGTCGTGTATTTTTTTTACAAAAAGGTGAAGATATGGGTTCACTATCGCTGTTATTACTTGGTATACTGCATCTTGATTGGCGCTTTATGGTTTCCCTTGTTTTGCTTTGGCTTTGTGTGGATGTGAAGCTGCGTATTGTTGCTCTGTCTGTGGTTATTTGTGGGTGTGTGTGTGTGTGTGTTTGAGTGCGTGCCATTGTGCGTTATGTGGGGTTATTAGCGCAACGTACGGTATTTCCTCTTTGCTTGTGTGTACTGCTCATGGCTGCTTGTGTGACAATGTTTGGTCTGTTCTAGTCACTTGGCATCGTCGATGAACAAATGTTCACTGTTTCTTAGTTTCTTTCTGCCACTCTCTTCGCGAATGCATATTGCCACACACAAAAACACGCACTTTCTACGCTTGTATACGTCGCGTTTGCTTATTTCTCCACCACTGTTTACGCCGCTAACAATTCCGTAATAAATTCGATTGATACATGCAGATGGAGGCTCTCTACGGTCTTCCCTTTGCGGTGTTGCGAGTGCCGAGCCTTAGGCTCAGGGTATGTATGGCCGAATGCACACAACGCAAATGTATGCGCTGCAAAGATGGAATGGGCTTGTAATTCAATGTTGTCTGTTTATTTATTGATTGTTAGTCATTTCCCAACGATACCGACTGTGTTTGATGCGCATACAGATTGTTGTTCGAAATATTGCCTCTTGTCTAGTGTGCTCGACTGCTCTTTCGCTTTTTATGCAATGTATCATTCTTTCTTCGGTGGAGCTGGGCATTTCTAGCCATTATTCTCCACTTACAAGATGCCTTATTTCTGTCGCACCTGACCGCACTCAACACACCCACACACACACATACACACACACAAAACAGGCACCGCGCATCGAGCATCCGCCCGCATTCGCCGTGTTTGGGTTCATTGTGTTTTCCTACTTTCTCATTACGGGCGGAATAATCTACGACATCATCGTGGAACCCCCCAGCATCGGGTCGACGGTCGACGAGAATGGTAACCAGAAGCCCGTGGCATTCATGCAGTACCGAATCAACGGCCAATACATTGTCGAGGTGCGTAACGCGACTGTCTATTCTAAATGTGCTACGAGATCCTGCCTGATTGTATTTATGTTTGTTGCGTGTGTGTGTGTATGTGTGTGTGCATGGTTCTGTGAATGTTGTGGATTGCTGGATATTGTTGTAAGCATATATGTTTACACACCCACACACACACACGCCCGCAAACACACACCCGCACACACGCCCATCCGCACACATATAAATACTCTCCCGCACTCGCATAAACTTCTTATATAAATGCAGGGTCTGTCTGCGGCGTTCATGTTTGTTCTTGGGGCGGGTGGCTTCATGCTCCTCGACAAGACGAACGGCAAGACAACGCCCACGCTCACCCGTTTCATTCTGATTTCCACAAGCCTTCTTTCCATTGCCATCTCGCTGTTGATGTGCCGTGTGTTCATCCGCATGAAGCTCCCGTGAGTGTGACTGTATGTGTGCGTGTGCGTGTGTGCGTATATGTGAGTGTATGTGCGTGGTGTGTGTTTGTGTGTGTGTGTGTGTGTGTGCTTGTGCTTGTGTGTGCTTGTGTGTGTGTGTGTGTGTGTGCTTGTGCTTGTGTGTTCTTGTGTGTGTATGTGTGTGTGTATGTGTGTGTGTGTGCTTGTGTGTATTGTGTGCGTGTTTGTGATTGCATGTATATATAAATATATATGTGTGTGTGTGTTGTATGTATGCATATATTGTGTGTGTGTATGTGTGATTGTATGTGTGTATGCGTGCGTGTGTGTGTGTGTGTTTGTCAGAGGTATGCGAGCCCCGTGCACCTTGAATAACACATCCCTTTCTCTTGCTTTCTCATACACAGCGGTTACCTCATCGAATAAGGCCCGACCATTGATCACCGATCCCCATGACCCACCAACCGACGCCCGACAAAGTGGCAAAACGGAAGATGATCTCGTTAGCTTTTATTGTCTGATGTGTTTTCGATTTTTGTTCTCTTGACTTTATTTTGTTGCCGGTTAAGAAACAGAAAATGAAAATTGTGTGAGCGTTAACCCAATTGGGGAGTGATTGTTCCGCACATTCATCGCGGTGGAAATGTGTTTGATGGGGATCTTCACTCGCATTCATTGACATTGCTGTTGTTGCTGTCTTCAACCGAGATGCCTTCAAGTACTCTTGCAAACGCCTTAGACATAAGCCCATCGACTCCAACTGTCTGTGGGAGTAAGAAAGCGTGACGTCCCGTTGACGTATGCGGCATTATTAGAGCTCATTCGGAGTGGGCTTATGGACTGCGGACTGGACACTCAACTGCTTTCGCCAACAAAAGACTGCAAAGAAGCGCACACAGAACGAGCTTTATTAGGCAACTTACAGTGGCCGAATGTGTGGTCCCGGTTGCAGAGCGTGTGCATGCTGTCTGTATGTGACCAGGCTATAAAAAAAATTACACCACGTGACCGGCTTTGTGAGTCTGTTACATCAGCTGTACCGTTTTGGTTGATTCAACTTTATGAGAAAGTGATGCTGAAACAAAAACCCACCGAAACGAGCAGACAGTAGAAGATTTGCGTCATTTCTCCGAGTTGAATTCAAGCGCTTGTGTGGTTGATGAGATTAAGTGTGCAATTAAGTGTATGTGCGTACTGGGCTGTCGTCGATTAGGCAAATGGCATTCCGATTCAATTTTGCCGATGACGAAGAGGTGAGTGATTATGTGTGAGTGTTGTAGTGTTGTGGACCTGCAATCTCTCATTTGATTGCCAAGATCATCCGAGGAGCTGTTGTACATGTGTGCATTTTACAATTCATAAATGTGTGAAAGTGCCAGCAGATCACAAAGGATGCGATCACAGCTCATATTATTGCATGTGCAGTCTTTCCCGGTAGAAGAGGTTGCGTGCATCTAATCACACAAAAACACACATTAGATGTATGAGTAATGGATTGTGTGATACGTACATGTGCTATTGCAACTGCAGGATCCACCGATAGTGCAAATACATGCGCCCATCTTGCCGACAGGCGCAACTGTGGCCAGTGCAAATGTACGCCCCGCGAAAGAGGTTGCGATCAGCGAGGTGGGAGGCCTTTCTGAATGTTTGATGCCCACGTCTGATGTATTTTGCTGACATACATTTATTGTTATACCCTGTGTGTGTGTGTGTGTGTGTGTGTGTGTGTGTGTGTGTGTGTGTGTGTGTGTGTGTGTGTGTGTG
>CALSCR010001633.1:0-31571 GCA_943704495.1 Pigoraptor chileana
GGGGGGGGGAGCACATTTGTTAATTCGTTTGTTACGTGGCCATAAAAGATGAGATCATCACATCAAACCTGACGCTACTTATTCCCGCATGCTTTATTCGGGCGACTGACGCTGACCGCAGGACTTCTTCGCGGACGACGAACTTCGACTTCCGTGGCGGTTTAACGATCCCCACAAGAGAACCGTGCGCGTCCACCACTACCCGCCGTTGTCGCTGTCGAGATGCACGCACGACTGGGCGTGGAAGATGAAGAACCAGTTTGTGCGCTTCCGCAGTGCGCCCGCCGCCCATCGTCCGCCGCGTCCACCGCAGAGCAGCGACACCCCACATCCCTTGTACTACTCTGACTCCGACTCTGATGATGACACATCCTCTGCTTCTGAGTAGTGGGTGGCCTCAAAACTGTCCATTCGCTGCACAGAGAGAGAGCGCATGAGAGAATGAGAGAGTGTGTGTAAATCCCCTCCCATCGTAAAAGCGGATGTCGAATTTTTCCGTTTGTTAAAAGGATATTTGGCGAGGTTCAAGCGCAGCGCACTTTTTCCGCGCGCTGACATGGGCGGTGATGGCCGTTTCCTTTGTGGTTGGAGATTGCGAATCAGTGGCATCCGTCCGGTCTGTCAATCAGAGTCGCTGTTCTCGTCCTCGTTGTTCCCCGGAGTTCATGCCAGTAGTAACACAGTAACACTTTCATCCGCATACGAAACATCCGTCAGCTTGTTTTGCGTTTGTTCATTTGCTTTGCGCCCAAAAAATACACTGTATATTCAAGCTCATCATTGCGAATGGATTGTGACGGCCGGCTGCACGTCTTGCGCGTCTAGTTTTGTGCGCTTCCTTGGCATGCACTCGTCCCCGTAGACGCTGCTCTCCACACGCTCCCTCCTTGCTGCCGTCGCCTCCCCCAAACCAACAGCAGTGTGTACACAACCGTCGTCACTGTTCGCTGCTGTTCCGGAGCTGTTTGTAAATGTTGCCCCACAGTTGTTTGTTGTCACATCGGCATTTGCGATGCGCCCACCGTCCCCGCCATCGTTTGCAATTGTCGTGCACGACGCAGGAGCGGCCGCTTTTTTGGGCGATCGTTGGAAGAAGCCCGTGATCTTCCCCTTTTCCGGGATGGGCTTTGTGCATGCGGGGCTGTCGTTGCCAATTTTGTTAACCTCCTGCGACACTTGATACCTGACGGAGGTCAGGGACGAACGCACAACAAAGCAATCAACTTCGCGTGCAGGAACCCCGGACGAGGGAGAGGAAGGCAGTTTGGACACGGATAGAGCCTCATGTACATTCCTAACGGACTCAATCTGCTGTGCCCTAAACATAGTGGCGGCGCATCAATATGGAATGAAGGTGAAATATAGCGTGAAGCTTCCACTAATGTGTGTTAAATAATATTTCTTGGATGTAGAGGTGGGCATGTGCGTGAATGCATGCGTGCATGCGTGCGTGTGGTTCATACCATTCTATTCTGTTCGGTGGTGCCGGTCGCACGAGCCGCACGACGTCTTCAAAGGGGCGCGATGCGTCCATCCACTGGTCGGCTTCATCTTGCGTAAGAATCACAGGCATCCGATCGTGCAGCCACCGAAACTCGCTGTTTGGCTCTGTTGTTATGATTGTGAATGTGCGCTCCTCCGTCCCTGTTGCGTCCCAAGTAATCAACGCCGCACAAAACATGAACACACACACAACGCCGCACAAAACATGAACACACACAGACACACACACACATGAACACACACATACACACATGCATACACATGGCGATGCATTAGGAGGGGGAGGGGGGGGGGGGACCAAGAAAGCGGCAGAGTGCAAACACACCGTCGTCCAGATGCCTGATGTCGTAGAGACCAGCCATGAGGAGCAGCGGAGGAAACTTCGATTCGCCTTCCTTTCGCTTCGGGCGGATGTAATATGGAATCTTCATCTTGCCGCTCTTTAACCACTCAAAAAATCTGCATTTTTGTTGAAATGTTTTGCGTGTGCGTGTGTATATAAATGTGTGTGTCTGTAATCGACGAGTTGCGGCCATACTTGCGGAAGTTCACTACGGATAGAGGCTGCATGATGGTAGACAGTCGCAACATAGTCTCTCACACGCATTTCACGCACCTTCACACACCACACACACAAACACAAACACACCCCTTCATACATCCCATCCACGCACCCATACGCGCACATATCCTCATCACATGCATGCATGCATGAGTACACACACACATACTCAGAGGGCGCACGCATAGAAGAAGTTTGCGACTTGCATAATATGCAACAGGCCTCACCCTTCACAGAGAACCACACAGCGCCGCTTATTGAGAAGCCGTCTGTAAATGGGGCTCGTTGTGAGATTATCGTCACGAGCGTTGATTGTATTGAGAAGGGTGGAAAACTCAACGCGGTCCTTTGTGAAAGATGGTATGAGTCCCCATCCCTGCGTGCACACACGCATTTGCACGCACACATACACATATACACACACGCATTATCCACACATTTGTATAAGTACACACATACTTGCATGCCCACACGTGCGACAGTCATAAGGCATGCACACATTTATGCCAACACTATCATTCTCTCGCCCCGCTCACAGAAATGTGGGCTTGCAGAAGCCCAAAAACGAAAGCAAATTACACCCATAACATATACATGACACTTCACATGCAGGGCGACGCACAACAACAACAACAACGCGACAGGAAACAAAGCCAACCATAAACGACAGCTCCTTCTCGGCATCTTTGCAAGCAGTTTGGTCGCCATCCGACGGCACAGGGCGCGTTATAACAGGCTGGAGTCGGCCTGCAGATACACACATATGACACAAGAAGCACACACACGCACCACACAGGTGCTTGAACAAGTTGCTCCATGCGTGCTGGCTTCTTTACGTCTTCTCTCAATTGCGTCAACTGAAACAAAGTAAGTGCACATATTCACGTCGAGCGCAATCACTCTAGAGCGGCGTCTGCCTGAGGCTTCAAGGATGTTCGTTGCACGTGACCATCGCCAGGCACTCCGGCGAACGAGGCGTTCGGCGTCATTGGGGACGCCCACTTCACTTCGGCATTAAAGAAGGGCGGCTTCGCAATCAAGCTCCATTCGCTCACCAGGACCAACGTTGTGCGACGGGCGATACTTTTCTTGGTTCACATATTTCTTTGAGCTGTCGACGCCCGCCGCAGATGCGATTGCCTGGGGACTCTGGCAGTCATAGGCACGCCAAAAGAGACGCGGGATTTAAGTCAGTGTATTAGGTGCTATGCCCATGGGACTCCCACAAGGGAGAGAGGAAAGAGACGGTAAAGTCTCGAACTATCCCACTGCAGTCCAAAAGAGAACGCAAGAAGAGCATAAAAGCATCAACCCGTAACGAACAGGCCGTACGAGAACAGAAACTGCGGCCTGTCGCTCGCAAGAGGGTACAACATAATAAAAAGATGGATGCACTTCATAGATCTGACAACAGTCCATTCGGAGAGAAAGTGCATGAAGGCATGAGTCTGCACTAATGGGGAGCACGGGGTGCGTGTGATGCATCTCCGTCACTACTCACCAAAGTGCAGGCTGATCTCCCGCACATTCTGTAATCACTGCTTCACACGCTGGGCAAGGCGAAGTCAGTTGTCTTGAGGGGTTTCTGTCAATTGAGATAAACCCAGTGATTCATGAACCAGGCTCTCCTACTCCTCCTGAACGACCAACGGCACATACGCATCGAAAACATTACACAAGTCGATTTCAGCTATCAGTTATGCCACTGATGGAATCTAACTGTCACTGGTAAATTTGTGAGCTGACGTCATGCATGGGTCTGGACAGAAGCACCGATCTTCACGCTAAATGACACCCAATTTTTCATTACTCGCGCATATTTTATGCATATATACGGTACTGGCAAGTGCTTTGTTTTCATAGTGGCGGGGCTCCGGAGATTAGCGGGCGCACAAACGGCGAAATGATCCATAACGCCGTTTCGTAGAGAGTGACGCGCACACTGTTCCACAGACCACTCAGCAATATCCTCATGCGACGCATCACCGTCGGATGCCTCGACAGCTCATCCTCGTGTATTGCGCGTATGCACAGGCGCGCAATCACCGCAAACGACTGGGCGAGTGTGTTTGTTTGCAGCACGTGATCAACCGATCGCAGCAAATCGTTGGTCTTGAGCAAGAGAAGGAGGGGGCGGGGCACCCTGTTTAAAATTCCCGCAATGTCGACAAGGTACCTGGACATGTTACGGCGGACAAACTCGATCTCTTCGGGAGACGTCGGTAAGGCGCCAATACCAGTCTCAATGGCGTCCCACGTGCGCCCTGTGAGCATGCACGCAAACAGATGGTATGTGGCCTCGTCGCCACCAAGACGCGCCGCGCTCTCGCGTATCCCCGCCTCATCAAACTCAATCAGTGCCTTCCACAGGCGGCAGTAGTTCAGGCGAAACTCCCGCGAGAGGCGCTGGTAGAGTCCGTGGTCAAGTAGAATGATCTTTGGTCCGTCAAATGCGCCGCGCGGAGGCTGCACGAGCACATTACCGGGATGCGGGTCGCAGTGAACGAAGCCATGCAGATATATCATTTCGCTAAACACGTGCTTCAGACGACGGGAGACTTCGTTCACGTCGATCTTGTTCTTCTGCATATACTCAACATCGTCCACCTTCCCACCGTCGATAAATTCCATGGTGAGGACGCGGCGGCTTGTCAGGTCCCAGTGGATCTCGGGAATCTGTCGCATACACGGAGATAGAAGATAGCCAGGGACATAACGTGTGTTTATGGTTAGGAAAACAAATGAGCACGTCAAATAAGCAGCCAGCCGTAGCATACAGACAAGCACACACGTACACGTGCTAAAATACATTTAGGAAACACAATAGAATATTGCACACAAGATGCACACCAACCAACCTTGAGATACTTTGTCGACCTGAACAGCGCACGCAGTTCGTCTGCATTGCGTCCCTCCTGCACAAAATCAAGCTCAACGGGAAGATTTCGGCGCATCTCCTCTGCCAGCCACGCAAACTCAAACTCGGGAAACATCCTGCGATGATTTTGGTGCGCGAAGATTTTAAGTGAACCGAAGGAGGGATTTGCAGCATGCCTTTGTCGCCATTCAGAAGTATGGAACTGCATGTTTTTGTTGTTTGTCTGGTTGTTTGTTGTTTGTGCGCACAAGCAGTGAACGCATTCGTACACACCTCAGTAACCCCCCCCCCCAACACACACACGCACAACACACACACACGCACATAACACAAAATGCAACTTTCACAAGCCAGCATCGACCGCAAATGGATCGACAATACAGTGACTCCCCACGAACAAAGAAGTATGTGCCAACAAACAAAAACACACTCACCAGGATATGAATTTCGTGATGATCTCAATTGTACGCATGTCGCCCTCAGAACGCTCCCTGACAAAAGGGTGCTGGACCTTGACGGCAACAACGGCGCCATCCGACGCGCGCACCGCCCTGTGCACCTGCGCGAGGGACGCGGCGCCAATCGGTTCGCTGTCAAACTCCAAGAACAGCTCGGCGAGCCCCTTGCCAACGTCCTCCTTGAAGACGCGGCTCACTTCCTTGAGCTCCGTGCGCGGTGCCTGGTTGTGCAGCACCTTCAGAGTGTGCACGTACTCTGCGGGGAGTAGATAGTCCAATGCGCCCACGTGCTGTCCCCCCTTAATGTAGATGCCGCCTGCCCACCGGCACAGGGAAAGAATGCGATCGGCAGCCCGTTGATGCACCTGGGGAGAGATGGGTGCGTGCGGGGGACGGACGGAATCTGTCACTATTGCCCTTCGCCGTGGAAAATATCAGTTGCACTACCAACAAAGACACGAGGACTTTCGGAGTGAATAGTAACGAAAGCCAACGGTCACTCGCATCTTCATTGGCTGCGCAACGTGGCTGACTAAGACAGCGCGCGTTGGGCGACAAATGACATCACGTGCTGCAGCAGGGGCACTGATCAAAGCGGATAGACTGTGGCAGCTGAACAAATGAGCAATTAAGAGTGGCAGGACGGCCAACCTTATTCCTGACAACACGATACTCTTCGGAGGTGTCGTCCGCTATATTACGGAGAGAAAGCTTGTAGTCAAGGCTGATGACGACGGCCTGCAGTCCGACGAACAAACGCGCAAAACCGGCAACACATCATAAGCGTGGCATGACAAGGTATCTACTATCGCATGAAGCACTGCGGTTCCACTATCGCTGGCGTGCAAAAGTTGTTGCGAGAGCCTGTTGAAACTATCGCGATGCAATAAGTAAGGACAGGCCAGGACCAAGCAACTCACAGTGTATGATGCCCTCAGAAACCGCGCAATCGCTATCACAGTGAGTTTTCCTTCCTGCTGTAACTTGGGCGAGTATGCAAAGGCGCCCACACCAGCGGCCGTAGCAACAAAAGCCACTTTCGCACTCAAAGACAGGCCTCTGCTGAGAGGCGTCCGTGGTGATTGCGGCACCGATTGTTGTGCAACACGCTTATTCATCAGCCATTTGCGGGGACTCGTCGCAAACTGTCTCACCACCGCTGCGCGCACATGTGTCGACGGACCGCCTGCTGAGATAAGTAGTGCGGAGGACGGAACTGGCAGGGCCGACAGGAGTTGTGTGTTGTGCGTAAACAAACCTGTTGAGAATTCGGCGGCATGTGAACGCGAGACGATCGAGAGTCGGCGAGTGCATTGACGCACCAACGCCGTAAAGTTCGGCGCCATCGTATGCGAGATAAAGTCTTTTAAATACGAAGCGCGGGATGCAGTATTATCAGAAGCGGTTTGTTTTGTGTAACAATTATGTTATCAGCGTGGCGTCGGTTCCGGCGTCACGGCGTCACTCTGCCCACGTCATTGCGACACCCGCATCACCGTCGACGGCCAATGATGTTGATAGAAGTTGATTATACCGCATCGACCGACGAGTTGAGAGCGCGCAATGAAGTACATATGCACGTATACGCAAAAGTATATGTTTTACATCAGACCTCACTCCATCTATCTTGAGTTTGCGCACGCAGTGGAGTCGTCGGCCATTTTGTCGCGAGGTGACCACATGCGATATTCGGATGACTCACGCTTCCGTATGACGTCACACAACTGTCACAATTTATTAGGGCTGAAATTGAGCGGAGTGTTACAACCGGTGGGGTTTGAATGACAATATTGTCCATACTAACCTTCGGCATCCCACACTGTACAACTATGCCTGGGTGCCCAAAACGAGCGGGACGTAGGATCGCGGCATGGTAAAACGCATGGGGGCTTACATAGCAAGATATAATACGCTTAATAACATCTTGTCTTGCCGTACACTGAGATGCACAGCTCCCACATACCACTGACAGCCGCCTGGCCGGGCAGCCGGGGTGAGCCGGACCAGGATGGCATCCAAGGCTCAGACTAACCGCAGCAATTGAAATTCATTTATACAGCGATTAGCGCGACATTACAGTCAGTGAGTCCAGTCGACGCCCCGTCCAGTCACACACTCAGTCGTCTGCCTCTCCTTCTTCCTCCTCCCCTTCCCCCTCCTCTTCCCCATCATCATCATCGTCGTCGTCGTCGTCTCCGTCATCGTCCTTGTCATTGTCCGCCTCCGACTCTGACTCCGCCACCTGCGACGCCACCTCCCGCCCCTGTATGTCTCGGTGCTTGAGGTTACCCAGCCAGAACGCCTCGCGACAGTTGTTCAGCTCTAACATTGCTTTGACGCGGAATATGATAGTCTCCAGTCCCTTTTTGAGGAGCGGCACGTGCGCCGTCATTGCCACGTCCTGGATAACCTGGTTGAGCGAGTGTAAAAAAAATGCATTAAAAAAAGCGTCAGTAAACTTGAACACGACGGAATTGGCATGATCTGGCTTAGAGTAAAATTTCAGACAGCGCAAAGGCACGACGCAGCATACCTTTGAATGGCCACAGAGGGTCTGCAGGAGGCGCGTGCCCATCTGCAATGCCTTGAGTATCGCAAGCCCCTCGTCTTTGAGGCGCCTGAACTCCGCATCCAGGACGGGCATCGACACGCGCACAAACACGTCAATGAAATTGCGCCCGCAGCGGAGGGCGGCGGCAAGAATCGGCTTGCGCTCAAACGTCTTTGTCAGATTCAGTAGCGAGTGCAGTGCCGACACCGACTGCAGTATGCGCGGCATCATGGTCGCGCGATCAACAAAGGAGTCGTTCCCCTTGAGCGACATCACAGTCTCCTCCAGCAGGACGCGGTAGAAGGTCCCAATGCTCGTGTTGTTGAGCGTCGGGTGCGACTTTGACTCGAATGTGCGCCCTTCCGCCTCCTTCACGAGGCCAGGAAGCACCTGGTTTGTGAACACACCGATTACTGCGAGCGGATCCTTTGCGCTGCTGATGTGAGCACGCAGGAGGAACGCAATGTGGTCTTGCTTGGCGCCCGTCTCGCCAGGGCCACGCTCAAGCACCTTTCCGCACAGCTCCGAGATGCGAGCATTCAAGGTGGCGCGTGCGGCGGGGGCGGCATGGCGCACGATTGCCGAGAGACATCTTGTTAATGCGACGACGACAGACAGGGAAGGGAGGGCACCCGCAAAACGGTACAGATAGTCGAACGCCTCCCCGGCGGACCGATGCGCAGGTGCTTGGGATGTTACATTTTCGCCGATGCGCGCTGCAATGCTGCCCAGGAGACGGGACAGAATGCGCGAATTTGTAGGCGCAAGCATACCCTCCCAGGACAAGAGCGAGTGGAGGCACAGCAGGCCCAGCTCGTAGCATTCCGCCAGCCGCTCGATGGTGTCGGCGTCGTTCATCTGCGACTCGGCGCTGTCCGTCACATCCGACATGGCCTTGAATGCGTTGAAAATGGTCTCCAGGTGCGCACACAAGTGCGGAACCAGAGTCGTGCCACGACTGGCAAGCACACGCACGGGCATCCGCAACAGCCTCGCGTGACAGGATTCCCCTCGTTTGCCCTTCGCAAAGAACGGCACCGCTTTTTTGGTCGACGAGACCAGTGCCTTATCGAGTTTCCCAGATAGATCTGAAAGCAAAAAGCGCAGCTGTGATGGCTCCAGGTGTAAAGAGCCGTCCCGATCGCCATCAACAGGTAGCCGTAGCTCGTGGATGAGGAGTCCAAACACATCAAAGTCAATTTCGCGCATGCTTTCTTTTGGCAATGCTGACTGCGCCGACGGCAACTTTGCAGGCTGTTTCCCTGTGGACGCCGTCACGGTGGATGCCCCATCGTCATCGTCATCGCTCCCCGCCTCCTTGGCAGGCGCCTTGCCCTTCTTGGTCTCTTCACGACCTGCCTTGACTGCAGCATCCTTTTTGCCCTTCGCTCCGGCATGTTGCTGCTTGTTCAGGGCCGTATCATACTCAAAGGTGGCAGGGTACGGCCTGAAGGTGGGCGACGCGCCAATTGCATTGATAAGCTGCGCGTCCGTCTCCACAATTGACTGGATCCTGCGTAGCACCTTCTTGACCATATCCTCGGCCGATTCAGTGGCGTATGCGTTGACGACCTCTCGAAACCAATTGGCCGCGCTCAACAGAGATGCGCACGTGACCTCTCGGACGTTCGACGGATGCTGCCTAAGCACCTGAATCACCAGCTCACTGTCGGGCATAAGCACGGGGCTCCCGAGAAGAGCGTCGATGTTATCAAGCGAGCCGTTATTGAGCGCCTTCTCGCAAGCCTGGAGGAGTCGGAACATGGGGTGGAGTGCTTGCAACCGCTCGCCTGCTCTTGGAGGTCCAGAAGGCCCTGCTGCCGAAGATAGTGGCAGGCCGTCCGATCCGACAGGCGGCGCCGAGAGAGGAAACAAGTTCAACACGATTGGCGCCTCATCGCCATCCAAATTGGCCACCTGCTGGCAGTGACATCCCATGAACAGCGACGGGGCCCCTTCGGTTTCACCAAGAAATTCGGTCTGGAAATTAGCGGCAATGTTTTCGCTGATCCACGCAATGAGCGCTTCCGGCATGCGCTTCTGTGAGTCCTCAGTCGACGCGTTTGTCGTCGAAGGGACCTGCAATGCATCGGCGAGTTCGTCGCAGAGTAGCGCGAGACAATCAGGAGTCCGACAGCTCACTTTGCATAGCTCGAGGAGGGCAATGCACTGTTGAACAGCAGCTTCCAAGAGCGGGGGGTCATCAACTGCGGCAAGAGTGGCGTGGTGCACAACAGCGACGGCTGCAACAATTCCCATTCGACGATACCGCGGCGACGAGTTTGAAAGCTGTTTCCTGATCACGATGTGGGCGTCATCCGACAAGGCAAAGTCAGCGGCAGCGCCGCCTTCGACAGAGCGCGTAGACAAAATCGTCAGAACAGAGAACAGACGACGCACTTGGCCCAGATCGAGGCTATCAAGATAGTCGAGCACACCGCGAACAAACACGGCAAAGGGACACATTTCTTTGGGGGTTTCAATGGCAATGTCGCACAACACGGTAAGTGCCGCATTGATTTCCCAAGAGCTGCCACTCCCCACATGAGTCACGAGTGCGCCCACAATTTCCTGTCGATGGTAAGTGTCAAAGGCTGCGAAGGACCGCTTGTAGATTTCAGATGCTATCTCGATCGTGTAGCTGTCGCCGCTGCGAAGAAGAGACGCCCCGAGGGAAAGCAACGCCTGGAAATGGTCGCGAAGGGACGCCGGGTGATTCCTAAAAATGGCGGCGAGAAGCTTCCTGTCAAGCGATCCGTCTCCGCACCTTTTCTTCGCCAACGCTTCGCTTGTCTTTCTGTGGCTAGCCATCGAATGAAGGCACAACAGAACGAAAACGTCCAGGGCGACCAACGGCGCATCCGGACTGCACGACTGCAGTGAACGCACCCATGCATCCGTGACTGGGCGCTGAAAGCGAATGGCACTCCGAATCACATCCAGCGTCATCGACTCTGCGGACGCTGCAGTGCGTCCAGGCGTCTTTCCAGTCTTCTGCGACATTCGCTGGGACACAACATTTCCTGCGAGGCCTCCCACAATGCTCCGATCCGGTGCATTCGCAATTGGCGCTCCAAGACTATTGAGATCGAGGGTCCGACGTAGCTGGGCAATGGCAGCAGTGGCCTCTTCCTTTTGAGCTGATTGCAACAGAAATCGAACAACGACGGGGAGGTCATTTGCTTCCACAGATGGAATGGCGTCCAGCACAGATCCCCGAATGCGTTCGCGAAGCGTCGCATTAAGCGTGAGATTGGAGAGGGTATCAAGCACGGCCGCTGTGAGCCCGCGTGAGGCCCCGAAGATCATATCGTGAAGTCCCTCGGCGACCTCGTCGTGCTTTGAATCGTCCACAATCTCCGGAATCGCCGAAACTATCTCGCGCTGCACATGTAGAGGCGCAATGGCGAGAAGCTCGACCAGCTTTGTCGTCAGTTTACCGCAGTCAACAATGTTGTCCAACCATCGAAGCTGGGATATGATAAGCCGCGGAATATTCGTCCCATCGCCACCCTGTCCAACACTTTGTGGCAACAAACGAAATGATGAAAAATTGTATTATCTCATTAGTTAGGGGCAGACAAACTCCTTCGAATCTATGCTTTTAGCACCATCAATCTCCGCTTTTTTTTCAAACTCACTCTGCGTCGTCGTCCATCATGTACTCTGGCAACTTCTCGAGCAGCATGTTAATGAGAGTCGGTTGGACCTCGTCGATTCCAAGGAGCAGACGAACAAGGCTGTCCTGAAGTGCACTGTGAGTGGGGCGAGATGGGGCGAACAACAAGAGTATCGCAATGCCACACATTATCAGAGATGCGGACATATGACGAGCACATTCTGTCGATATCTCGTTTATCATTTAGCGGAGACTGTCCAGTTGCCCTCAGTGTGAACCAACCTAATCCGGTCATTGCCTGTTCCAACTGGGCTCAGCACACGTTGAAATGATTCGGTGTCGTCGAAGATTTGCCCGATTCCTTCGAACACTTCCACCATTATCGCTGGGTAACCCTTATGCCCGGTGATCCTTGCTCGAAGACGCCTCCGAAACTCGGATGGATCCACTCCTGTCGGCATCAGCATGTGGTGGAATACAGTTGTTACTCAATGCGGATAGTTGGTCCACGCAGACAAAAGTTTAGAGTTTGAATAGGTGAATAACTATAAGATGTCATACTTAGTTGTGTTAAGTATCCCGGGTTCTTGATATCCGCACCCGCTTGTCTAAGGAGCACGGTGAGGAGAGTACTCCCTGCATCCACTTCGCTGTCTGGCACGCCCTCCTCTCCCTCGTCATCAAACAGGCCAACACTCTCTGGGAGTTCTTTTCGTGCAATTTTGCCAGCAGGCTCATCTGTAAAAGTCAATCAAAAATAAAGTTTAGGAAGACATCTTGGTTGTAGTGACATACAACAGTAGAGATGCAATTGCTTCTGGGGGTAGGCAAGTTACTTACTTGACGCGTCATCGTCGTCGTCCACAGGCCGTGGCCTGGCGTTCGGCTTGCCGAGGGAAGGCATCCCCGTCATTCGGAAGCGTCGCTAGACAAACAGATGGCGAACAAATGCACCGAAAAAATCTATTAGTCAACTTTTGTTTATATGTCGTGTGCGCCTTTGGCAAGCAGTGAAGTGGATGCGGAGTCTGGTACAAAAAATTCTCGAGTCATCACGTTGAGGCGACCGCGCCAAAAAAAATTCAAATTGTCAATTTGGCGCCAACAGATCAACATCTTACACATGTACGCCAGCATGTTTGCTCATAGCCGCGCGATAATGATTCGGGGAAAGCCAGTTTTGGGGGGACAGCCAGTGGATATGATTGGCCGGCCATGTGGCACTGAATGAACGGAACCCCACCAAAGGTGGAGTGTTGAGTGCGCTCCGACACCTGTTCAGTGCCTGATGCATGAAGCCACCTCCGCACTGCAAACTGCCGCCATTGCCCCACGCGCAGCACATCAGTTGCAAATGAATGAACGTCAAGCACTGCTATTTATTGACATGTGCGCCCATAACAATTGATCCTCTGGCTTATTCAAAAAGACTCCCATCTGTTGCAGGGCTGAGACAGCCGACGAAGGCATGGATACAATTGACTACTCGAACGCCACCACAGCCGGATGGTTCATGGTCGGCTACGGCATCCTTGTCTTGTATGGACTGGTGGATAAGTCGGTAAAGCTGCGCCTTCCTGCAGCCCTTGTGGAAATTTACAACGTTGTGCAGGTGAGTGGTGCCGCCACGTTGTCAACTCTGTTGGGATCTGATTCACAAATGTTAACGGTCGAAATCGCTTCCTCAAACCATTTGCCGGTTTTCTTTATTCGTTAGGTTATATGGAACGTTGGCATCATCGGGCTCATCGTCGCGTCGCTTTACGAGTCCTATCATGGTCGAGGAGTGATTTACTTTTACGGGTCGCCCGCGTCTACCTGGCAAGAGAACGCGTACCTTGCCACCGCCGTTTACGTCTACTACCTAAACAAGTTTGCTGATCTTATCGACACTCTCATCATTGTGCTCCATGGAAAGACGGAGCAGCTCTCGTTTCTTCACGTCTCGCACCACATTTCGATTGTGTGGTGCATGTGGGCCGGTGTCTACGTCTTCAACCCTCCGGACGCTTTTCTCTCTGTCCTTATCAACGCGCTCATCCACGTCATCATGTACTCGTACTATTTCCTCGCCGCGCGCAAGGTGCGCATGCCCGTCATTGTGAAGAAGTCAATTACAACGCTGCAGCAGCTCCAGTTTGTCCTGCTCTCGATTCAGTCTGCTTTTGGCCTGCGATATTACCCAAGCTCGTCGTGGCAGTACACGTCGGCAGCCGTGACGCTGTTCGAAGTGACGGCTCTCTTCATCCTTTTCTCTCTTTGGCGGCAAAGGGCGTACGCCGACAAGGGTGCCTCGGGCAAGGCCAAGAAGCAGTCGTGATTTTGTGTGAGGAACTAAAACGCCGATGTACCAACGTGCTTTGTACAGATATTTTACTATCGCCAAAGTAGACAGGAAGTGTGAATACTCAATTGGCACACAATGCCCCATCCACTTAAAGCGATGTGCTTTCCAACACAAACAAAAGCACCGGAGTCACACATATCAAAGGATGCAGTATCGCCCTCCGACCATCATCAATTCGCATAACACCTCCCCTCACGCCACGTCATAGTTCGGGTAAACCACGCAACGGCACGACACATTCCATTACAACCCACAAACGAAAGCCGCACTTCACACGCGCACGAAACATAAAAGACTTGAACGAACAGTCTACTTCTTGTTCTTGCCGAGAACCATGCCAACAGTGGCAGCGAGGCATCCAGCAGCACAAACCACGGTGACGAGCATCAGACCGCGGAAGATGATAGGATCACGGGCACCACGGAGGTACGTGGGAATGTGGGGGTTGCCCTGACAAATACAAGACATTCACTTCTTAGTTGCGGATTCACTTCCATATAAACAGACCCCGAATAAAGGTCAAATGAACAAGATGCTCACGAACCCAATATCTAAGCAGTCAAATAATCAAGCCCAAACCGTAAAAGCAAACCGACAAATGTGAATAAAAACTCAGGAGGCGCAAAAACATCTTCTTTCCAAATAATTAGACCCCGAATAAGGTTCAAATGAACAAGATGCTCACGAAACCAATATCTAACCAGTCAAAATAATCAAGCCCAAACCGAAAAAGCAAAACGACGAATATGAAGAACGTATGTCAGGAGGCGCAAAAACGTTTTCTCACCAGCGCTGAGTGCTGCTTGACGCGCACGTCGTTGTGCTTGAATGTCAGAGAGTCAACGGCACCAGAATGGCTGGCAGATGCAGTGGCATACGCCCTCTGCTCAGCGGAAATGGAGACGGGTTTCGAGAAACCCTGAAGTCTTCGTCAATTCTACCATTTTTACCAACACAATATTAAACCCACTTAATTCTGCTCCCAAAACACTCTTCTGCCTTTCCTTCAAAAATTATTAAATGATCCTTTTTCGCACCAAATATGTCTTCAATCACGCCCGAGTCGTTTAGAAAACAAAGAAATTGAAGCCCACCTGCGGGTTGTACGCAGACTCGCGAGCAGCGAGCTCGACACGCCCAGTGGCACCGTTGAATTTGTAAAACATGATTGCAGAAGATGGCACGCGAACTGGAAGAATCAAACAATGCGACGAGTCCACGAATTAGTTCAACCACCTATTACTTCAAAGTGTGCGTCTGCAGAGACTCTGCAGAGTTTCTCGAAAGGGTAGAAATCGCGAGTTGAGAACGAAAGATGCACAGATGCACAAAGCGACAGCAAGTACTGGGATTGTAAAGTCACGGGAATTGTGAGAATTGAATTATTTTGTATCGGAAATAGTATGAAATGACTTGATTCCCGATCAGCTCGCACTTGCTCAACTGGCGTGAAAGTCAACTCCGGATTACTCGGGATAAATGGGAGTAGGGCGCAATCTTCCGGCGAATCGTCCATATTTCGAAATTACATCACCAAATTAACCTACAATATATATAATGTGACAATATACACCACATATGGATATACATGACCCTTCAGCGACTTATTAGAGAATGATGACTCGTTACAGCAAGGCATCTTGTGACCCTACACAGGCGACGTAATAGCCGCGGGGGCATCCAATCGAGCCCGAATCCAGTTGCACAACTTCATTCGATAAATATTGCTCGTTTTTACGAACATTTCAAAACAACAACTGAAAAATACGTATCTAATTGTGAAATAGCAGCAGCATACTTGTTGGTTACATTGTGCGCGTAACCATGGCGCGTTTGATTGCGCTTGCGGCCGTTATGGCTTTTGTGGGCACGGTGGTCGCCATTCCCGTCCACCACCATCTCTTTCGCGGAGGGGCAATGAACCGTATGCTTGACCATCAGGATAAACTTAGTGAGTTTATATATTACATTTCGACTCCAAAACGTGTTGTTGTGTTTTTTGCTGTTTTAATCGGTAGTCATCGCTTGGCCTGTTCTTCTTTAATCGGCGTGGCGCTTATCGAGCTGGTATTCTCTCTCTTGTTTTTGCAGACCGTATGCTTGGTGTCCCCGCGGCCAAGACTTATGATCCTCAGTGGTTCACGCAGAAGGTTAACCATTTCGATCCCTCTGACGAGCGTGTGTGGAAGCAGCGCTTCTTTATCAACGCCGACTACTGGAAGGGACCTGGATCCCCTATTTTCCGTGAGTGGTGATCGATTCCACCTCCGTTGGCCGTTCTCGCTTGCCACTGCAATTGTCAGCATGGGCTTTTATGCTCATGATGCGCGTATTTGGTGCCGGTATTTGAGGGAAATCCTCCTTCTAACCGCCAAAACGCACTTGTGCTGCTCGCAGTTATGATTGGAGGAGAGGGTCCCATTGGCGACCGCTACGTTACCCAGTTTTCGTTTGTGGAGGATGCCAAGGCACAGGGTGCCCTTATTCTTGCTCTGGAGCACGTGAGTGTCTTACTATGTCCCTCGAATTTGTTTTTCATTGATAGTTCGTCTACTTGCTCGTGCAATGGCTGTTGTCACTAAATTGTGGTGTTGGATTTGTGACATCTAACATGCAGCGTTTCTATGGAGAAAGCTTCCCGACACCCGATGCCTCGGTCGCCAGTCTTAAGCTCCTTTCCTCTCAGCACGCCCTTGCGGATCTTGCCTATTTCCGCATGGAAATGACCAACAAGCTCAATGCTCCGGTATGGTATTTAAATATGTCCAGTTGTATTCCCAGCTGCTGTGTGTGTGTGTGCGTATGTGAGTGTGTGTTTGTCTGACCTGATTTATGTCATACGCTGTCTGTGCAGACAAGCCGCTGGCTGACGTTTGGTGGCAGCTACCCTGGATCGCTCTCCTCGTACGCACGCCAGAAGTATCCTCATCTTTTCCACGCTTCGGTTGATTCGAGCGGCCCCGTGCTTGCCGAGCTTAACTTTTACCAGTGTGAGTGTGCCTGAATTGTTTTGTGGGTGATTGGGTTTGCAATTTGGCAGCAGTGAGTGTGGCGAGACCTATTGTGTGAATGGTCTGTTGCATTTCTGGTCCCAGAGCAACACGCACAAAATGACTTATTCGCATGTCCATTCTGAAGATCTCGAGGTGTGCGAGTCTGCACTTCGTTACTACGGTGGCGACACGTGCGTGTCGTCTGTTACGACTGCAATTAAGCAGATTCAGGACCTCATCGCCACGAAGGAGGGTCGCGAGCAGCTTGCCACAACATTCAAGACTTGCGATCCCATTGCGACCGCCGACGATATCCCTAACTTCATGCAGGTGCGTGCCACTCAAAAGTATATACTTGATGTGGTGGTGAATGTGTATATGAGCTACGGGCAATGCGTATCTTGAATGTCCCTTACTGATCGAATTTCCTTGTTTTTCTTTCCTGCTTGATATGCTCTTCAGACAATGGCTGGCAATGTGATGGGTGTTGTGCAGTACAATAACGAGGCCTCAAACACGACCGTTCAGGTCATCTGCGACACCATGGCTGCAAGTGGGTGGGCCTGCTTCGTTTTGTTGCAACCTGTTTACCTTTTGAATCATTCGAGTACATGTCAATGCCCAAACAGAAAATTTGCTCTCCCGTGTCTTTTCAACTGTTTCCGTCTTTTGTATGTCACATAACCCTTCTCGTTTCTGCGCCCATAATTTACACAGGTGATGACAAGCTGAAGAACTTTGCTGCTCTCAACGACATTCTTCTTGCCGACTCGAACATCACGTGCCTTGACGCCGGATACGACAGCTTTTTGAAGGCCACTCGCGCCACTTCAATTGGCGGTGGTGCCGTTGGTGGCCGCGCGTGGCTCTACCAGACATGCCAGGTATGTGTGTTGCGCTCTGTGCGTCTTTTCCCAGCATTTTCCACTCCGCCCTGTGGGCGTGGTGTTGGGTGAAAATAGCTTCTGTCACTGTGTCTGTTATGAATGTCAAGAATTTTCTCTTGAGACTGTTATTCGTGGATACCATTGTACTTATTGCTGGTCGTCCTGGTATTCTGGCTTTCAATTTCTGCAGGAGTTTGGATACTACCAGACGAGCGATTCGCCGACTTCGCACGTCTTTGGAAATCTCTTCCCGCTTGATTTCAGCCTCAAGATCTGCCGCGATATTTACGATGGCCTCGACACATACTCTGCGGCTGACTTTGAAAGCAGGATCGATTGGACGTGAGTATGGTGCTAACAGTGCGTGCTTGCATTGTTTTGCTCATGTAAATTGTTTTCTTGGTTTTATGTTGCATCTGATTGGTTGTTTTGTGACAATTTGGCGGGCCAATAACACATGCCATTGTGGAAATTTCAATGTGCAGAAATGCTTATTACGGCGGACGCAATGTCGTTGCGACGAATATCCTCCATGTGCACGGAACTATTGACCCGTGGCACGCACTGGGCGTCACCGCATCCAACGACCCGAAGCAGCCCGCCATTCTCATCACCGGCACCGGTGCGTCTTCGCATGTGCACACTGTAATGTTTTTGTAAATGTTGGCTTTTTTGATGCAACCTCAATATGTGGTTGCAGTATCTTGGACTGTACTCTCACACGTGTCATTATCTCTTTCTTTCCCTTCTATTTGCTCCTTCTTTGGTCTTCCTCCCATGTCTGTATAGCCCACTGCGCCAACATGCGTCTCGCCAAGGACTCGGACATCCCTGCCCTTGTTGCAGCCCGCAACGCAACGTCGGCTCAGATCACCGCGTGGCTCGCACAGCCCTGAACACCCGCGTCTCCTTTGTGACTTCCATGGATGTATGCGTGGAGTGTGCGTTCTGCTCCTTTTTGAATGCGAGTCGCTGTCTCCCCATCTTTGACTGCTTGGGCCCCATTTACTTGCTCATTGTTTGTCACCCCGGACGTGCAGTTGGGGGTGCCGCCAACTACGCCGTGATCTAATAATAATGATTTTAAGCGCGTAAAATGGAGTCCTCGGTTGCCCAGTTGCCCAGTTGCCCTGTGTGTTCTTGTCCCTCGTCATTTGAATTGAAAAATCATGGTCTGTCGAGCGTGCTGAAACATAGCACCACCATGTGCAGCTCGGCAGGGTGAGTACTCGATAAAAATGATAAGTTGCCGCCGACTCGGATATTTTGTGGATGCATTACTGACGTCACTACTAAAATGCCCCGTAAATTTGCGTTGTCGGACAAATGCAGAAAAACTGAGCCACGTTTATTGTTCCGTCACGGTTGCCACTGACGCCGTCGGAGCGCTCGTTTTTAGTTAAAAAGATCAGTGTATTTACTGCACTGCCGGTGTTCGAATTTAACGGCGCCGTGCGGTGGAGATGGGTCGACCGTCACAATTTCATATCTTCAGAATCTTCTGTGGTATATATATATGCTTGCCTGAAACGATTCGGAACGAAAAAAACTGCTGATATCACAATCGTTTCCCGCGAGTCTAGATCTTGCATTCTGAGTTCGTCTTTTATTGGCGTCTTCCATCCGGCTCCGAACACTATTAGTATATCCCTACCAGCCCCGAGGGTGGCGCCGGCTGCTTTGCACGATGCCAAACCGGTCTTTGCAACTCCGTAAGTGGGGTGTCTCCGTGGGCCGCTCGGCCGAGTGGTCAGGAATCGGCCGGCGGCTGCCGCGTAAATAGTAATACCGATTGAATCTCACTGTAAAGAAACGTGGACTGAATGGCATCCTGCGGCTCGTCTGCGCGTGTGTTTTTTCCGTCTGACACAGGTTGGGGTAACGTAGGGTCCATCGGTCTCCTAACTATCCTGGCGATTCTCGCGGCTAGTATGCTTCACGGCATTGACGGTCTTGCGGCGGACGGCCAAGCGACTGTGCGCAACGTAACGATATACGTATCTGGAAGTCTCAATGGAAACTTTCTTCCTTTGCGAGACATGCCGGACTGGGTGAGTACCTTGACGCCCCTTCAGAGCGGCGTGTACTATTCACCGGCTTCAGAATTTTCATTATCGTAAGGTCAGCACGGCATGATAGGGTGTCGGCGTCGTGTGACTCGTGAGTGCAGCTCCGTTAATTGTGGGGCAATGCGACTCTTGACAAAATATTTTGGTTCTTGTTATTCTGAATATTCAAACCTGGCGTTCAACGGATGGTTTGGCATGAATAGGCTGATGAGTATGGGGGTTTGGCACGAATCGCGACCGTCTTGCGTGCGCGATTCGACACTGCGCTGGCTGAGACGGGGACGAATGCCACGGCTGTGCTCGCTGTAGACACGGGCGCGTTTATCAGTGTTTCTGTGTTCGACCAGTTCGCCCCGCAACCAAGGATCATCGACATTGCTGTTTCCATGGGATTCTCGCTGTTCTCGTGAGTGCTCCCTGTGAATGACAACAATAGGTCATCCGATTCTGTACTGTAATCACACGGTACTAATGTTTGAATCTGAATTACATGCCACTCGCCACCGTCACGCGGCATCGACACGCATCCACTTCAGTTAGCGACCAGAAAATAACTGATGCTTTGTCGGTACAGCCTGAATGTGTCTCTCTTCATATACTGCATTTGCAATTACAACTCAGGTGTAATCATATCGTCAAATGACGCATCCGTACTCCGTCGCTCACATTAATCCGCACACTTATTCAATTGAATTTGTCTTTGTTTGTAATTGACTCACCACCACACCACGGCGTCGTACAAACAGTCTCACAGCGACAGAGCTCTATATGGGCAACAAGAACTTTCTCAGCAATTACGACAACCGCCCGACCATTGATGTGTTGTCGAGCAACATCGTGTTCAATGCAGGCGCATCGGCGAGAATAAGGGGAGTCCTCAGGCCGTTTGCTGTGCGGGTCATCAACAACGTGACTATGGGCTTTCTCAGCTTCATCGATGTGGGATTCTGCTCACGTGCAATCTCGGCGTGTGGGCCGGGAACAGAACAGATACAAGATGTCGTTGATACAACAGAGCACGAGGTTGCAGTGGCCGTTGACCGGTTGGTTGCAACACTATTACCATCACGCCCAGACATGATCCTTGTCACGTGTCCCAGAACCCTCGTCGATCTTGCCGTATCAACCTCGCTCTGGCGCTATCTTGCTCGTGCGGGAGTCGACGTGGTGATGTTGAATGATGGTAACTATTGGACTCAAGCAGAGGCTGTGAATGCTACCTTTGTGCCGCCCCCGACCGTTGAACTGGTGGACGAGAAAACCGGACGGCGTCTCATTGTCGCATC
This sequence comes from Pigoraptor chileana, assembly GCA_943704495.1. Lineage (NCBI taxonomy): Eukaryota > Filasterea > Ministeriida > Capsasporidae > Pigoraptor > Pigoraptor chileana. The sequence goes on from CALSCR010001633.1 coordinate 21,154, forward strand.
GTCTCTCACAAACGGAAGAAGCATTGCCAAAGTTGATTTATCAGTACACTCATCGGCAAGCAACGGCTCATTCGTGTCAGTGCGACCTGCCACAACAACGCACATCCTTACGCGCCCATGCAAGGCAAACTCTACAATGGCATGGCCGGATTGTGTGTCGTCTCCTGCCGCGGATGTGGAAGCTGTGATGGCGCAGATGGACAGAGACGTCAACGCGCAGGTGGACACGACTGTGGTGGGAATGTTGAAAAATCCTCTTCCGGGAAGCTCTTTCAACTGTCGCTTTAAAGAGTGTGGGAGCGGTGATCTACTTGCGGACGCCATGGTCGCCCAGTTGCCGAACTGCGATATTGCATTTGTGAACGGAGGAGGGATCCGTGGGGGGTTTTTGGCGGGAAATGTCACATCGCGCGCACTTCTCAATGCATACCCATTCCAGAACACCGCTAGCTCGTTCACCCTGAGAGGAAACGTACTCTTGGATGTCATTCGGCACGGCCTCGCGCTCATTGACAACATAACGGATGTGCCCAGTGCCGTGCGTGGAGGTACAGGGCGCTATTTGCAGTATTCGGGCTTGCGCATTCGATACAATCCATTCAATCCTATGGAAACCCGACTCCTTTCCTTGGATGTCGAAACATCTCCCGGCCAATACGGCGTGTTCAACGGTTTTGTTTTGTACCGATGCTGCACACTTTCGTATTTGCTCGATGGTGGCGATGACTTCACCATGCTCCGACAAAACGCAATCCAACGTGTAAATTATCCGATCACGCAAGGAGAGCTTGTCCGGAAATATCTCTCGGACTTTCCGGACGGTTTTGATGCTCACTTCGGCACTCGAATAATAATCGATGCAAACTCGTCCATTGCGGTTTGTTCGCCTCCATGTTCGCACGGTATGTGCACGGCAAATTTTACGTGCGTATGCGACTCTGAGTGGACAGGCATCGATTGCGGCACACTCAAGCCCGTGGATGTGTGCGAGGTGCATCGCTCTCATGGAAGCACTCTTTTCCGTGCGCATGGCGTAATTGAGCGGTACAAGAGCGGGGTTGCCGTTGTCGTCTTGTTCGCCGTCCTATTTGGCGCTGAGGTTGTGAGCGTTCCTTTCTTCACCCGCCGCTTCTCACGCGTTGTGCGCAAGACGAGTACGCATTCCAACGGCATCGTGAAGTCGGCTCGTTGGACCACCCCCAACATTGTGCGCCTTGCCCTGCTGGTCTTCCAATCGATTCAGATCCATGCCATCGTCCTCAACGTGGAGGTGTCGGACTCGTATGTCAGCTCCAACGGAAAGGTGTTTGGCTCACTTGGCGCAACGTCTGTGTCCGTATCTTTCTTCTGGTTCTATTGGCTCATCATGTCGGTGACGCTTCTCTGGATTGCGTATGCGTCCATGTACATTCTGGACGGCGGGTCGTTCCTTCGCAGGTCGGCAGTCGGCCGCGCATTCCTGCTCCCGGCCGATCAGTTGCTTCAGCTGTGGGTGACGGGTGGGTTCATTCCAACCCTTCTCAACGGCATGCGCACTTTCCACTGCTGGTACCTGCATGACAGTGACGGCAACTCCTCTGCGTTCATGGCGGTGGACGGTGTGTGCGGTGTCGCGTGTTGGTCGGGCGAGCACTGGAGTTATATTGTTGTGGCGTTTGTCACAATACTCGTCTACTATCCGCTTGCGACGATTTCATCGATATTGTGGCAGGATCTCAATCCGTTGCAGGACATCCGTTACGCTCCCCACGCTTTTGTCTTTGAGCCGCTGATCAAAGTTGCACTCGTAATCATGCGGGTGTACTTTACAAACGAACCGAGCGTCTTCTTGCCCATTGTGGGCGCCATTTGCGCAGCGACGGCGATTTACCACAGATATTCAAATCCCTGTTATGTCGTGTGGATTAACGCGCCCGCCTCGCTCACGTATGTTTCTGCATCGCTGACGGCCATGTTGTTGTTGATTGGGTGGGAGACGAATGTCCCCAGAGTGTACTACGGGATGCCGGCAGTGTGGGGCAGCATAGCGCTGGTGGCTTTTGTTTACCTGTACCGCATATATCCGGACCCGCTGGTCAAGCGGCGAGCACGCATTCATGCCACGCAGGCACGTGACATGCTCATGTCCATGCGGAAGGTGTTTACGGCGAGGAGAACGTCTGCCTTTGCTTCGAACATGTCGCTTCACACCATTCGATTCCCACCTCAATATCGCGGCTCCGCGCATGGGGCTGAAATAAGGCCGTCGATTCTCGAGATTCGCTCGATAGCGCAACAAACTGTGAGTGCTGCCGTCGAAAGTGGCGCGATTAACGAGAAGGTTGGCCGCTGGTTTGACAGTGTCGCCGTGGGGAACGTCACGTGGCCTGCATCTCTCTTTGCCGGGTCGGAAGACGAGGACGCTTTTCTGGTCGCCGTGTGTGAGCTCTACCAGCTGGCCACTGCCACTGCTCAAAAGTCCGGCAGCACAATTATGGCGTTGTCTGAGATTCAGGCCGAAGCGGCCATAATTGTGGAAGCTGACTGCATTGCCGACGAATATAATGTCAACCACCGGCCGAGCGTGACAGTCGTCGACGACGGCGCTGCGATCAATACGAGTACAGTAACCGCCGAATCTGATGGGATGCGAAGTTCCCCCGCAACCACCGACGATTCCCTCCCGGGCAGCGTAGGAAAAACGTAAAGGACTTCAGTCGGCCGCCGGCCGCCGCGGCTGAGCGTGATGCTTGTCGTGACCCTCAGACGGACTGCCGTGGTCAGGACCGCCGGGCGGGTGGCTCGGGCCGGGCGTGCCACAAGGCTTCACTGTCCAGTATTAAATGTGTGCTACTATTATACTTTGTTGACTTCGGTTGTTTAAAAAAATCAGTTTTACTTCAGTACTTGCTAGTTTGGCATCTGACGGCATTAATTTTGCATGATTGACGGCCGATTGGAATCCCTTCATCAAATTGATTGGCACCCAGCCTGTAGCGAATCCGGTGTAAGTTGCGAATTATTGACTCTGATGATCACGGGTATAGTTTTCCGTCTCCGTCCTTCCGAAAATACTCAGAAATCACATTTCCATTCGTTGAAACAGATGACAAACTTGAGCTGTGTGTTCAGTTGCGACTGAAAGACGTATTTTACCCTTAAGATTTAGATGTCACATGATCATGACAAGACGCACTGCCATGACAGCCCTCAGCTCTGTATGCTGACTCGTCTCGTGACTGATATTGCTGAGCTCAGTGATTTCGTCCTACTTTCGGCGTAAATTCCCAATCTGCGAAGTGAAGCTCCACACCATCAACCAAAGTCCTATTTGAATTTAGTCACCTCGGCTGGCAGTACACAGGCCGGTACTGCGTCGGCGCACTCCAGTGTCACATTCCAACTTGCAGAATCGTTTTTATGATATTGATTGTTAGGTTCGCTGGATGAAAAGATTACAACACAGTGAACTGTAAAGGCAATAAGTCGAACAGACGAGGATCTCCCACAGACAAACAGACCACCGGAGGCTCCCTCCAGCTCAAACGACCAGGCCGTTCCCGTCGACACTAGTGCCGGGGGTGTTGAGCTGAATATCGAACATGCTTCCATCAGCGGGGTCAGTCCGCACGTGCCGCCCGTCCACACTGCTCGTTGCCTCCGTTGCAATTGACAGCGACTCTCGACGCGCTGCGCCCACAGCCAAAGGAGGAGGCCGTTCACCCGCAGCATCCGGGAGCACACTCCGCTTGCACAGAGGGCACGTGCCACTTCTCTTGAGCAGCCACTCGTCGATGCACTGCACGTGATACGTGTGCAGACAATAGAGCACGCGGAGACAATCGCCTTCCTCGTAATCCTCCAGACATATCGGGCAAACGTCGCCCCCAAAGTCCTCTGCATGCTCAGCCTCCTCCAACGCAACAGCCGCAGCCGCCGCATCCTCCGGCAGCTCACCGGCGCCGTCGGTGGTCGCCATTGCCAAATCATCCACAGCACACTCGCTCGCATGCGTCTCGGTGGACGCTGCATGCACAAGTGGCAAATCCGCACGCCGACCGCGTCGACAACAAGCAAACAGCGAGAATCCCCGCGCATTTCCCTCACCACCCGTCCCGCGAGCCTCTTGAATTCGTCGCCGACGCATCAGTCGCCGCCAGTATCCCGGCCGCGATCCCGCATTCCCGTCCCTCGGAGCGTCGGCGCATGGGATCGCCATCGCCACACTTGGTTGATTGCCCCGGACAACTGACGATTGCATTGTTTGCGCCTGATTGTTGTTGCGGTCGACGGCGGCAGCGACATCCACGTCTGCTCTTCTGACCGTGGAAGATTCGTTGGCGGCGCCTGCCTGATCGGCACCCGAGGCAGCCACTTTGTGGTAAATTTTAGTCGGTATTTGATCGAGGAGCTCCTTTCTGAGTGCATGCGGGGGCGGCTGGTCGCTCGTCTGCACGCGCCGCTTGTACACGGCGTAAATGGCAAGACCACCGATCGTCGCCACGGTTGTTGTGAGAGTGACCGACACGATAAGAAAGATGGTTGCGTCCCAGCCCGATGCGTCGTTGTTTGTGGTGGTGGTGCTTGATGATATGGTCACCTGCACGGAAATGGTTATCACATTGGCGATTTGTCGGATCGTTGTTTTGTAAGTGTGTAAGTGAATAAGTGTGTGTGTGTATGTGTGTACGTGATTGTGCATCGGGTTGTTTGTGATTGTGCGTCGGGTTGTTTGTGATATATGCGTGTTTGGGAGTGCTTTCGTAATGCAATTGAGCGTGTTTGGGTGACGCGCCATACGCATGCATGACTGGTGTGAACAAACTATCGTGTCACGACAAATGCAAATGCAAGGATAACGCACCTGTACGCCCATTGCGGCAGCAGCGGCCATGTACAAGCCGTCCGAGCGCACGACGAAAAAGGAGGGAACGGACTGTGGTTGCATTTCAGTGTCCGCGGACATGAATACGAGTCCAGACACATCCCGGTTGTCGTACACAATTGCTGCTGCAGCGCCTGCAATGAATGCCCAAACGGACTGCCACGGGGCGCGTGGGTGGAATGGTTTACAAAGTGCGAAGCTCCCGTCACTGATAAAGAATGCGGCCGAGAGAAGGTTTAAGATCAAAATGCGGAAATATATTCCCGGGGGACATAAAAGACAACACAGGATCAGAGTTCGATGCTTCCAGGTTGAGTCATGCATTACTCACAGTGGGTGCACAATGGGCACCAAAACATAACTACGTTACACGTGTGCGCGGATATCCATTTCGAGCGAGCGCACGCCACCGATAACGCTCAACAAGCCGGGTCTCGCACAAATGTAATCGCCACATAGAAATCTGATTGCCCACCAACCTAGCACGCCAGCAAACCTTCACAACACAACAAAGACAATATCGATTGATGGAATAGAGCAAAAAGACGTGTGTGCGGCAGCAATCCCCGAACCTTTTCTGCAAACGTGCAGCCGCCTCTCTCCAGGAGCACAATCGCGTGTCCCGCGGGCACGACCAGCGAGTATTCGCCGCACCCATCCATTCGCGCAGGCACAACAAGGTTCCCGCGAACCGTTGCAAATGTTGTTGATGTCGTGCCGAATTTCGCCGGCGCAGCAATGAATCTCGCACTCTCATTGCCGGAAATTCTCAGAGTCACTTCGGCATAGATACTGTTGCCGTTGACAAGAGAAGATGCCGCCAACAACGTGCCAGCTGTGCACAAAAGCGCCCACAATGACCACCGCTTGCGATGCACGCTCGAGTGCATCATTGTCCAGTGAGAAAGTAACAGAGTAAATTGGGGTGGCGTTTGCAATCCGACAATATAAATCTGTGCTCAAATTACTCCACCAGATGCTGCTGCACCAGTGGCTAACGTGATGTGAGAAGTGATGTAAGAAAGAGGTACGACGAGACCACACGGAGAAAGAGTAAACAAATTCGCGACAGTGACATAAAAGGCCAATCAAGTCACTACTACATACACTTGTGCAGCCAATCCCAATCCCACAAGTCGTCTCAAAAACAATAGTCCGTGCAACGGTGTTCAAATGGATCGTCAATTTCGGGGGACAAATGAAGAGTTCCAAAAAAGACGTCGCACATCGTTGCGATCGGCAAAGCTTCATCGGCGACGACGACGCCGGAGTGGGCACAAAACATGTGCAAAGGCGAAGGCAGAGTGTGATGTGTGCGTTGTCGTGTATGCCGTTGCCCTCAAAAGACAAAGTAATTAAGCACAGAGCCATGAATTTACACTATCGAACTGTAAGGGAAAAACAGTAGAGAAAATAAAGGAGAGAGAGGCGGACGTCGGTTGCAACAAAACCATTGCAGTATTGGACTGCCACTCTTATGGCACGCGTGGAATGCTGGGCGGCTGAAAATTTTGGCTGTGTACAGTTTGTGTGAAGATGCGCCGAGAGATTACTTTAAGCGGGATGAAGGGTTTGGGTGACTTTTGTCGTCGGATGAAAGCAACCACACAAAGTAACCACATTGCATCAAACAGCAATTGAAAGCAGAAAAATAACATCGCTTTTGTGTAATAAAGATTCAGGGGATGCAACAAGACGCGGCGCGCCCGCAATTGTCCACATGGTTGCCATACATCACATGTGACATTTCTGGAGGGAAGAGACGCGAAAAAGAGCCCGCTCCATCCCCGAGCGCCCTTACAAACACAAAATACTAATAACGTTACAATGTACTGCACAAAGCGCAAAAGATGCCAACAATCAAAGGGGAAAAAATGACATAATATTGGATCATTCACACCGGCGACTCCGTACTGATGCCCTAATAATAACCCTGGATCGCCACAACCCTACCCCGCGCCTGTCCATCACAACGCGCCCACACCTTACCACATGTACGCCAGGATGCAACATAAATCAGTTTCTCGGATGTGTTTCCTTATGAAACGGCAGTATTCGTCCGCGCGACTGTTGTCGGACATTTTGTGGAGCTAACGAGGTGAGTGCGCTTTTTGTTGTGCATTTGCCTATGTTCGTAGGATTGCATCTTCCCAGTAACAAAAGTTGTAACGCTCCCTCTCTCCCCTCACTCGCAGCGCCGGGATGGCTACTCAACGAGACATTTTCCCCATCTTTGCACCAAGGGATGCGCCGATAGATCCTCGTGTAGATGCGCGCTTCAACGCGCTTGAATCACGCTGCGATGTTCTTGCACACGCGGAAGAGGCCACTGTTCGCGGCGTGCTAGTAGAAATGTGCGGCATTGCAAAGGATACCCTTGCTGTTGCAACTGAGTCTGAAAGCATGCTCGGCGCTGTCATGTCCCGCATGGAGGCAAGGCAATGGAGATGCGCGTGGATGGGTTGGGTGGACTCATGGGCAACCTGCATCGCGCTATTGACGTAACAGCATCGGATGCACGCCGCCGACCAGCGCCAGGTCACGTGGGGGCCGCTGTCAGCGCGTTCAAGAGCGACGACGACGACGACATGTCTGTCGGCGAAACCCGCAATAGAAAGAGGCCGAGACCCGCTTCCCGAGGGTGAAGTGCTGCCATCAGAAGAGGAATTGATCGGAATGACACGGACGCAGCATCTTCAACGGCTGCCGCGGTAGAGGAGGCGAATAGTGGCACTGACGACACCGAGCAGAGCAGTCATGCACTTAATCGCGGTGACCAGCCGGCAAAGCACAATCGTCGGCGTCGCGCACCGCCCACAAAGCGTCGACGCCACGTGGCACGCGTATCAGCCCCACACTGTTCAATCAGACTGTATGGCACGTCATCGGAGGCCGACAATGACGAGGGCGCCGTGTCGCAGATCGACGATGCATCCTTGGACCATCCGCTTCTGCATCTCGGTCCCAACGGCGTGCAAGGGCTGAAAAACACTGGCAAATGGAAGCCTCAAAACACGTTTGGATCTTAGCGACGCAATCGCACGGCTGCCTTACGTGAGAATACTCGGGACACGTAAAAAACCACCGTGACCCCACGTGCCTGCGACATCGTCTCATCTTCCAAGGAAAGTACACTGTGTTCGTCGCAAAGATGACGGCATCCCGCGGCGTTGTGATGGACGGGCGCGTGTGGAGCCGTGATTTCATTGCCATGTGCATTGAGATCGACCGCCGCTGCATGCAGGTCCACAAGGCCATTGCCGACGTCATCAAAATGTGCGACCGTGTGCAGCCGGATGCTCTTCCGATTTCCGCGGGGTTCACGTCACATCTAATCAACGGCGGCACAGAGGATCTCCTCGTCCCTGCGACAGCAGCCGCACACACAGAACTCAGCGTGCGCGACTGCCTCTCCATCGCCAACGGAAGGCGGTGGTGGCTCACTGACCGCGCAATCCGCCGCATCGTCCAAGAAATCAACGCGGCGCTTGTCCACATGGCATGTGCGGTGAATGTCAGCGTCATACTCGAGGGTGACACACCCCCCGATTGTGTCGACGCCGATCCGGACACGGTAACACTGATTGCCTTCCGGGGGTCTTCGGTGCATCTGCGCACGTAGGCGGTGGCGTGTGTGGAGGGCATGGCCACCCGGGTGTACTCGACGTCAAGAACGAAGGGAGTCGACGTTCGCCATCGTCGTGTCCGTCGCCACTTCGAGGAGGACGCAGACGACGACTTTTTTTGTGTATATGGACGAATTTAAGCGGGTATGCAAGGTGCACATTCCTCTTCCGCTTGATAGACGTGCCATGCTCGTGCATTTGGCCAGGATAGCAAGTGGATGCGCAGACTAAACTGACGACTCGCCATTCGATGCCAATTCATGGCAACCCAACAATAAACGAAGAAGGGGAGGAAACCATATTCACAAAACATAAAACAACAACAACAATAATAACTTAGAACCCGAAAATAAAATAAAATCCAAGGTGCCTTTCTCCATTGTGACGCGTGTGTGCTGTGTATCGCAATTTGCAAAGTCGGCAATCAAAAGGCGGACGACTGAACAGACGCGTCCATTGCACTGCATCATTTTGTCGCACGAAATATGCCCCCCACACGCAGATCACCAATCACCAGAAATTAAAGGCAGAAAAACACACAAGCAACACGAGAATTTGGTTCATTGCAGAGATCACACGACACGCGACAAAATAGAAACAAAGGTACCGGAGGCGGGCAAGAAGAGCAGCAGCAAACTGGACACGAGCAAGAGCAGAAACACCAACAATAGCATCAGTATCAGATGAGATTGTCCCATCATGTCGATCAAGACATGTACGGTCAATCCCCACTCGTCACCACTGCTGCCACCAGAGTCACAGCCGTGCGCATCATGGCCGCTAGATTTGTGTACATGTGAGTGCATGTGTGTGTGTGTGTGTGCATGTGTGTGTGCGTGTGTGCGCGCGCATGTGTGTGTACATTTGTTTCAGTTGAATCCTTTCACGGGTGTCGTGTGTTCCATTTTGGTGAGGCTCATAATGTCGCTGACACTGCCGAGAATGTGGTCGGGGCGGTATGCGTAGCGGTTGAGTTCGTCCATAGTTGTCACGCCGCTGAGTACGAGAACGGTTTCAATGCCACTCTCGATCCCTCCGATTATGTCCGTGTCCATGCGATCCCCGATGATGACCGTGTCTTTGGGATCGCAGCCGAGTTTTCGCATGGCCAGACGCAGCATGAGCGGATTCGGTTTGCCTGCATGCATGCATGCATTAGGAGGAATGGGGCAAAGAGACGAGATACGAAGAGAGTGAGTACTGTGTGTGGTCCATGAAGCACCCGCGTGCGTAAAAAATGTGCGCGCGCGTGTGTGTGTATGTGAGTGTGAGTTTTTTTGCTTTGGTAGATTTGCGAGACGGCCACTCAGACTCCAAATGCATGGAGTTCCTAGTGATTAACAATAAACAGTGCCTTTTCGTCCCCCAATTCCGTCACTGTACGCACAATTAATTGGATAGCGAATACGCGCAACAGACGACGTCCCTTCACGCACAGAGACCAACAACAAACCACACATTCGCGCATGGGCGAGAGTGACGCACACAGCCACACACCGAGATAGTACGCCTTTGCACCCGTCGCAAGCTCAATCGGTGCCACAAGGCATCCTGTTCCGGGATTAACTCCATTCAGCGACTTGTCGTAAATATCAACGTTTGTGCCGATGAGCTTGGCGCCCCTCCGCACCAAGTTGACGGCGAGCTGCATGCGCTCGTAGTTGTAGTTGCGCGTCTCTCCAATGACGACTGTTGCGTGTGGTGTTTGTTTGTTGTGATTGAATTAGAAATTCCTTTTGGATTTGCACGAAATGTCTGCAATAACTCACAAACGACATGTAACGCAGACAGACAGTACAGACAGACAGTGTGAAGTACATGCATTGTGTGTGTGTGTGTGTGTGTGTGTGTGTGTGCAATGTGCTGCAGTTGCCCCATCCACGTGACCCACCATAGTCCGGGTCGATCTCGTTCATAGTGTATCCCAC